>ML852919.1:29043-49767 GCA_009831015.1 Picea engelmannii | reverse complement strand
TTGTGGCTCCTAAAGGTAGATACGCCAGGTATACCCCACATCTACCTCTGGATACACCTGAAGTTGACCCAGAGAAAATAATCAAGAAGGGAAAATCTTCTCAAGAAGGATTTTCAGCTATTGTTTCAGGTATTACTTGTCATTTTCCTTATCCCACTTTTAAAACACCAGTAATTGTATCTAGTGCTCCTCTTTTATCCTCTATTGAAATTTCTAGAAATTTGAATCTTGAAGATTTCCCTATGGAATATTATTATTTTTATCGCAGATTAAAATAAGAAATTTTTGAATTTCTTGCCTCCCCTAATGTTGTGAGATGGTTTAGACTTGAAATCTTAGAGGATTTTCCTACCCTAGGTTTTCCTTCTTCTCTCTCTCTTAAAATTAATGTGACCAAAGAGGAAGAAACCTCAGTTCCCTTGGAATCTACACCATGCTCTTCCAAGACTCGGCCTCTCCTTGTGAAAACTAAAATTTCTCCATCCTATATTCCTCCTTCTCCCAAGCTACATATAATCAAGACTGTAGTTGTACCCATCAAGACTCAATCTCCTCCTTGTTCTCCTAGAATTTATAATCCAATGGTAGGTGCTAACCTTCCTAGAAATAGGATGGATACCATAGTGGCTGCTAGGTATTCCCCTCTTGTGTTTCGTTACCCTATGAATGCTCTCTCAGTTGGAGACTATCTAAAGTACATGCCCAAGTTTACAGGGGAAGAGGACATAATTGTAGAGGAACACCTTGCAGTCTTTTATAGCTATGCTGACAATCTTAATATTGAAAATGAGGATGTTTGGATGAGATTTTTTGTACAAATCCTTGATGGTGAGGCTAGGAAATGGTTTAGGGGTTTAAATCCTGGATCTATTTCCAGAATTGAAGCTCTGGATGATTCCTTTTTGATGTATTGGAGAGATAAGAAAGATTTCTTATATTATATTACAGTGTTTGGGTCACTTAAGAGGAAAGAAGGGGAATATGTGCCAGATTTTTCAAAGAGATTTAATAAAATGTACAAAAAAATCCACACAAAAATTAAGCCCACTAAAACATCTTCCAAGATAACCTATGCCAGTGATTTTGACCCTAATCTTTTCCTCTTGTTGATAGAAAGGAGATCTACCTCTCTAGCTCATATGAAAGATGCAGCCTTAGAGGTAGAATCCAATATATTGTTAGTTGATAATCTCAGGGGAAAATATGATAGAGATAGGAGAAAAAGTAGGTTTGAAGCTTCAACCTCTAATTCCTATGGTGTTAATCCTCAAGTAGATGAACTAACAAAATTGGTTAAATCACTTTCTGTTGAAATGGAAAAAATGAAGCTTGAGGGAAAACAGAATTATATAAATACACAAAATGTTGATAACAGAGGAAATTTCAAGATACAAAATAATGCCCCTCAGGTCCTTCAAAGAGATCAAAGAAATAAGGATGACCAAAAATTCCAAACCCCTCTCCAAAATAGCATGGTTGATAATCAAGTAGGAGAGGATGAAGAAAAAAATCCAGAAATTCATTGTGTGGGTGATACCTCTCCATCCCCTCATCTAACTCAGTCTACATATGAGGAGTCTCTTATGGAAACTCAATTGAATGAATTGAGTAAAGGGGAAAAAGCTAATGAAAACCCAAATAAGTAATACTTGAGTTAAAAAAATGAGGAGGGGAAGCCTAGTACATCAGATCGGCCCAACAAAAAAAAAAAGTATGCTAAGGCTGTGGTTTCTAGAAGAAAATAAAAAGAGGAACAAGACTCTCAAACAATGATTAAGACCGATGTTCCAAAAATTAAGGAGATTATAAAATCTCCCTCTTCTTTTAGCTTTGAGAATGAAATTCAAAAGATAAAATTCCAGTACCATTTTTAGAGCGATTAAAAATGAAGAGTTCAAAATATGTCTCTCCAATATGAGGAAACCCAAATATTCCTCCAATTCCATAGACTCAATGAACCTACAATATGAACAACCTACATTCATATTGGGACCTTTGGTAGAAGATAGGGATGAATCTTCTCCTCCATTCTACACATCACTGAATATTCATGATAAAGTTTTTCATAAGTGCTTGATGGACTCAGGTGAATCTCATAACCTTATTCCTAAAAGTGTCATGGATGATCTTGGTTTAGAAATTACAAAAAACTATCATGAACTATAATCATTTGATTCCATTAAAGTGAAATGCATTGGAGTGATCAAAGACCTAGTTGTTACCTTGTTTCAATTTCCCATGAAGAGTGTGGTCATGGATATTGTGGTGGTTGATGTCCCCCCTAAGTTTGGGATGCTATTGTCAAGATATTGGATCAAGATACTAGGGGGGAATTTGCATATGGACCTTTCATATGCCAATATTCTTGTATTTGGAGGAGAGCACGAAACGATTTATAAGGAAGCACAACTATATTACATCATCAGTGATGAAGCTAATCCTACAAACCACCCCATTTTTGCAGTTGACATTGATTTAGGATATAGTATATTACAACTCACTGATGCTCCTCAATCACCTATTGAAATCAGAAAACAACCTATTAAAACTTGTGAGACACCTCCTCAAAATACCCCAGTGTGGAAAATGTTTTTTGATGGGGCCTCTTCTAAAGAAAGTGTTGATGTTGGAGTGGTCCTTATTTTCCCTACTCAAGAAATCATATCTTTGTATTATAAACTAGAATTTGAAACTACAAATAATGTAGCAGAGTATGAGGCTCTTGTTTTGGGTTTGAGGGTTGATAAAGATATGAATATTGAGGAGTTAGTAGTGTTTGGAGATGTTGAACTAATTGTGCATTGGGTTAAAAATTTATATCAATCTAAAAACCCCAGCTTAAGGACTTACATAAATGGAGTTTGGGATATTATTGATAATTTTTTCTAATATTTTAACATCTCTTTTGTTTCAAGAGAATAAAATGCTATGGCATGTTCTTTGGTTGTTTCTACAAGTAATTTTAAAATATATTTTCCCCCCAAGCTCAAATATGATGTGGAAGTAAAGTATAGACCCTATATACCCGACAATGTCAAATATTGGAAGGTCTTTGAGGATGATCTTGATATTAAGATATTTCTGGAAACCATGGAAGAGTTTTTTTCTCTTCACATTGATCAAGATCATGATGATTCAAAAATCCCTCATGATGATATTTTCCTCAATAAAAGTGCAGACCACAAGATTGTCCAACTGTCCAAAAACCATATTCAAAAAGGATTGGTTCCTTTGTAAAGATTATTTGATAGAAATGATGTTTTTGTGAAGGTAAAAGGTTCAAATGAATAAGCTGATGTGACAGAATGCAACTTAGGTATAGAGGAAAATCCCAAATATGTCAAATTATCTAGCAGTTTATCAAAGGAACAAAGGGATGAGTATGTGATGTTATTAAAAGAGTTTTCTAATGTACTTTCATGTAAATAAGAATATCTACAAACTTATGATACAAACATTATTGAACATAAGATCCCTTTTAAAGAGGAGACCAAGCCATTTAGGCAGAAACTTAGAAAGATAAATCCCATTTTGTTGCCTATTATGGAAAAGGAAGTCAAGAATTTGCTTGATTCTAATATCATCATACCTTTAAGGTACTCTGAGTGGGTGGCTAACCTAGTCCATGTGAGAAAAAATAATGGTGAAATCAGACTTTGTGTTGATTTTAGAAATTTGAACAGAAGTTCCAAGAAAGATAATTACCCCTTACCAAAGATGGAGTATATTTTGCAGAGGGTGACTGGTTCATCAAGGATGTCTATGATTGATGGATTCTTAGGCTACAATCATATCTTTTTCCTACCTAAATATACAAAGAAGACAACTTTCACTACTCCTTGGGTCACATTCATGTATTCTAAAATTCCCTTTGGTCTAATGAATGCAGGAGAAACCTTTGGGAGAGAAATGGATATTTCCTTCATTGGGGATAAGGAAAACATTTTGGTCATATATCTGGATGAAATTACAGAGTTCTCAAGATCTGATAAGAAACATTGTCATCATTTGAAGAAATTTTTCCTAAAGTTTAGAAAGTTTGGGTTGTCTCTCAATCCTAAGAAGTCTTTGTTTGCTATGAAAAAAGGCAAGTTGTTGGGACACATTGTATCAACAGAAGGGGTAAGGATTGATCCAAGTAGAGTAGAGGCCATCCATACTCTGTCTCTTCCTAGATCTAAGAAGGAGATCATATCTTTCTTGGGTAAAATAATGTTTTTGAGAAGATTCATCTATAACATTGTTGAATTGGTTAAGTACATCACATCTATGCTTATAAATGGGAATGAGGTGAAATGGACTGTTGAAGCTCATAATTCTTTTGACCAAACCAAACAAGCATTGACTGAAGCACATGTTCTCATCATCCCTGATTATTCAAAGGAATTTATGATATTTTATTTTGCCTCACATGACACATTGGTTGTTGTCCTTCTTCAAAAAAACATAGATGGGATGGAGCAACCTATTTCCTTTTTTAGCAGGGCATTGAGGGATACTGAGATGAGGTATGATATTATGGAAAAGAAATATTATTCTTTGGTTAAATCCATTAAATACTTTAGGGTATACATTCTGCATTCCAAGATTATTTCCTATGTCCCATCATCCTCTGTGAAAAAAATACTTATCCAGCCTGATATAGATGGAAAGAGGAGCAAGTGGATTGCCAAAATTCTAGAGTTTGACCTTGAAATGAATCCTACTAAGTTGTTGAAAGGGAAAGGTTTAGCTATATTGTTGGCTAAATCAAATTGCAAATAAATGGGGGTTAATTTCATGAACCTAAACTCTGAAAATCAGAAAACTAGTATCTCTTTCCAAAGCTCTCATATCAATCTCAACTTCGCAAAATTCACTTGGTACAAATATATCATTTATTTTCTGCAAAAGTTGCAGCCTCCTGATGGTTTGAAGAAGAACAACGTGAGATATTTGAAATTAAAGGAAATCAGATATTGTCTCATTGATCACATATTGTATTTGAAAGACCCTCTAGGAGTTCTCTTGAGATGTCTAGATCCACAGGAGGCTCAAAAGGCCATTATTGATTTTCATGACAGCTTATGTGGGGGTCACCAATTTTGGAGAACCAAAACATATAACATCCTCAAAGATGGGTATTTTTGGCCTAGCCTTTTTACTAATGTTTATGTAAATATTAGGGCATGTGACAAATGTTAAAAAAAATTAGGAAATAAACAACTAAAATATTTGCCTCTGAAGCTTGTGGTGGTTTATGGTCTCTTCTAGCAGTGGGAACTTGACTTTATTGGGGAAATTCATCCAACATCAAGTGGTCAACACCTGTGGATTTTGACTGCAACTGACTGTTTCACCAAGCGGATAGAAGCCACTCCTACAAGGAGTGCCTCACACAAGGTAATCATTTGTTTTCTTGAATGTATTATGTCAATATTTGGTTGTCCTAGCAAGATTGTTATTGATAATGTTGCACCTTTCAAAGATAAAACATTGGTTAATTTTTGTGAGAAGTATGGGATTCAATTAGTTCATTCTACCCCTTATGACACCTAAGGAAATGGTTTATAAGAATATTTTAACAAGATCCTTGTAAAGATCATCAAGAAGTTACTAGAGGACAACAAGAAAGCATGGGACTCAAAGATGAAATTTTCCTTATGGGCTAATAGAGTCTCTACAAAGAGATCACTTGGTATTTCCCCCTTTCATCTTGTATATGGGATTGAATTTATTTTCCCTGCTCATCTTTCCTTGCCTATGGAAAAGTTCCTTCAGGAAAAAAAAGGAGAACCAGATGATATGGTTAGTAGGATGCATCAGCTAGTAGAAGTACAACATACTAGGGAGCAGCTCCTTGATAAAGCACAGATCCATCAGCAGAAGATCAAGAAATATTTTGATAAAAAGGTAAACAAAGAATATTTCCAGCTGGGAGATCTGGTGCTCAAGTGGGATTCACCCAGGAAAGACAAATATAAACATGGTAAATTCAAAGCCTTGTGGATTGGTCCTTTCAATATTTCTAAATTTTTTCAAAATAATACTTATAAATTGCAGAACTTGGAGGATTTTGAAGTTTTTGGTGGCCCTGTTAATGGGCACTTCCTAAAGAATTATTTTCCTTAATCCATGAGTGTTTGTTCCCTCCATTGTAAATATTTTTTTTGTTTTTCTTTCTATTAAATAAATGACCCCATATCCCTAGGATAAAACATTGAAGATGCTTGTTCTTGGAAGGTCATAGGGAGCATGCCATCCCTTGTGGAGCCAATGTTATCACATGAAGTTGTTTTGGGTCAATTTATCCTTAGGTTTTGTATTTTTATCTTTAATTTTGTTTAAGTTTTACTTTTGACCTCCTCATTATAGTCTTATTAGGTATTAGCACAAATAAAGTTAAGGTTGATGTTGGCCCAAACCCTTGGTTTATGTCTTCATCTTATGACATGGTTACACAAGCCATCATCCTTATGTCTCCACCACTACACTGACATGTCACCACTTCCAATATGTGCTTAAACCCCTCCACTTTGTCCCTCTACCCATTAGAAGGTGAAATCAAATTCTTTTTTGTACGTTGCCATCTCATCAGGACATTTTACAACGCATCTCAAGTACACTTTCTCTCATCACCATAATTGCACTTATTATGCTTCTGTCAATCGATCTCCTTGTTTTCATCATTTATGTCTTAAAGGAAATAATCTAGGATTTCATCATTTAAGGCTTTACTAACTATTTTCTCTAGATTTCAAATTTCTCCTAGCTCGGCGCAGCAGAAACTGTTGATTTCAGACAGGCACTATGAAATTTGTTGCAAACTGGTTGGCAAAGGTGAATTGGAGGTTATACCAGTTGTAGAGGGATTCGTCTAAGCTCAAGCCTATAAAATTTTAAGGCACGGCCTCCAAGTACTCCATGATATTTTTAAGTCCTATTGAAGAACATTAAAAGGTTGTGCTTGTATTTCCTCTCCTAGGCACTACGAATTGGTGATCCACTCTACCAACCATCCTTTTTTTACCTCTGTTATCACAATTCTCAGCCAATTGTAGATTTTTTGGCTTCTTTGATATAAAAATTGAGAAAACCTTATTGTCAAGGCACTATTCCTATCTCTTATTTGGTTTTTGTTGTATGCGCTGCAAATTCTACTACAAATCCCTTGTTTTGGTGCTGCAAACCCTGTACATCAAATCAGCGCTGTCATCCACTTACCTAACAACCTATACTAGCTGGTTACTATTAATACTTCCATTTTAATTTCAATTCTAAGTCTATCTATGTTGAAAATTGAAAAGCAACTTTGCTAATAAAGTTGTGATGATGTTGTAAAGTGGGGGTGAGGAATCGAACAAAATCGTTTGCAGCAAGCTTCCTCCTTGCATCTCCATTGTTCTCGTATGTTCTTATTCCATTTACTAACTATCATCTGCTCTTTCATAAGCTTAGGGGTAAAATTGGCTAAAGAACATTAAAACTATAGACATAATCCAGCTCTAAAAAAGATTATCCCTCCAAACCCTAAGACCTCTGTCCTTTTGTTTTGCCTCTTTCATCACTCAGATTGTTGTCTCAGTTTTCTTCCTAAATCAAAAAATGGATACACCATCGTAGAAGAAGGCTCACAAGGGTGGGGGCATAGTGAGGACTGAACCATATGACATGCAACTATTTGTTGTTGAACCTCTGATTAGAGAGGTCTTCCAAAGAGTTGGATGTTTCAATTTATGTTAGAAGATGCAGAGGGGGCACCCTGAGGTACCTAGAGAGTTTGCCTTGAAATTTGATGGAACCAAAAGTAAGGTGGGAACTCTTGAACTGGATGTATATGAAGTAGCCATTGCAACATCTACTGAGATACCAAACAATGGTGAAAGATGGTTTAAATCCATGAATCTAAATGCATCCTTCTCTAAAGAGTTCCTTAAAATAGAATGTCAGGGAGATAACCTATCAAAGGGAGTACCTAGGAGCCACTTGGTTGAAGGATTTGGTAATATACTAAGGGAGACCCAGAAATATTTCACTTGTGAGGGAAAGTTCAATATGATTTACCAATACCACATTAGACTTTTGTTGCACTTCACAGGAAAAGACCTCATGAACCTCCATTTCTATTTGTTTAGGAGTATTAAGAAAATGGCTGACAAAGTCCAAGCCAAGTCCAAGGTTGTGGAAAAAAGTTTTTTTCACTCATGGTTGATTAAAATGCTTTTGATGGAAGAGTTGAATAAGAGAAACATGGATTGGGAGAAGTTCATTTCCTATGCACATTTTCAATTGAATGTTTCTCCTACACCACAATACAAAGTGAAGAGCCCTCTTCAAGATGGTATCACTGTTCAAATAGAGACAAGTAGAAAGAGGAAGGGAAAACACATTTCTAAAAATGATGAAGCTCCTAAGGAACAAGAAGAATAAGGGGGGTCTCATCACTCTCCACTAAGGGAATTTTCACCCTAACCAGCTCCAGAATTAGCATAAATTCCATCAGTTAAAGCCACAGGAAAAAAAGGAAGAAGGTTACTCTTCCCCTCACTAGCTACTACAGTTGAAATTAAAGTTAGGAGGCCCTTCACCAGGTCATCATCCAAGAACGAAACTATTGAAAAAGAGGTCATAACAGAAGCTCCTATCAAGAGTAAGGATAAAGGTAGAATTGAGACTCTTGAAAAACATATTGATTTCCTAGACATAACCAATCCCTCTAAGAACCCTACATTCAAAATACTGACCAGAGAACTCAGAGAAGCCAGAAAGGAGATTGCTCACTTGAAGGGAGAAGGGATGGATGAGGGGAAAAATCTGCAATATCTAATGGATATGTATCTAGAAACTATTGATAAAGCCAGGTTTACAGCAAAGAGATTTATGCCCTTCCTTATGTAGCTTAAGAATTTATACAGGGAGAACATGGATTTACAATCTCAAAATAGAAAACTTAAGTTGGAGTTGTAGCCTTTCAAGGAATATTTATCCCAAAGGAATTTGAATGTGTTGGCCCAAGCTGCAACTAGAAGGAGTACGAGACTCAGGAGGTGAAGTGAAGTGGCTTAAAGAATCTCAGTTTTGAAAGTGGTTATCTTTGAATTTTGAATATTTTGGGGAAAATACAATGCCCATAGCTGATTTTTCACTCACACACCATATTATGAGGCTTCTACAGGCTTACTTAACTCTAGGGAAAGTTTGTGGGTGTTTTTGGCTCAAACTGGATAAATTGGACAGCTAGAGGACATTCTGTAGCACCTATCACTGTGGACTAGTCTATGCAGTCGAAAGCTGCAATCTTCGTTGTGAAATCTGTCGAAAACTGGTATACACAGTCGAAAGCTGTAAAATTCGCTGCAAAATCCATTGCAAACTGGTCTACACAGTCGGAATATGCAATTTTTTTTGCGAACTAGTTTACACAGTCGGAAGCTGCAAACTTCGCTGCAAAATCTGCTGCGAATAGGCTAATATAGTTAGCGCTACAAGATTCACTGCAAACTCCTATTTTGATGGGTTCAAGAGGATCAATGGTCACCATATGGATAGTGGATCATGGCACAACTGTTTGGAGGTCAATTGAAGTTCGAGGATACTTGGAAACAAAGGAAATGTGCTCAAAGGACACCTCACTATGCAATATTAGGGTGTTAGGATAGTTGCCAACATTATCCTTTTTTATAGAATTTTATTTTTTCCACTTTGTACAGGTGTAATATTTTTAGTTTTAAGTGGAATAATCCTATGTTAGAGGATCAAGCTCTCATTGTATGCTATCATTAATTTTTTAGGTTATAAATGCAGCATTAGAAGACATTTTGTAGGTTCAAATGGTTGATGTAAAAGACCTTTTTAGTGATTTTAATGAAACAAATCTTACTTTGTGTTATAACCCAATATTTCATAGGATCAAATAGTGATTGAGATTTTCTTTTGTGAATGATGTTATGTGGTAAAAGATATTCCATCATGCAAATATTTTCCCAAAGGATGAAGGGAAGAGGAAACATCAGTAGGGTCATCACAGTCGAAATGCCCTTTGATTGATTAGATTGGGTTAAATTTGGCACAAAAATGTGAAATTATGGTCTAAAAAGGAGAAAGTTGAGCCTAGCACTACCCAGCGTATACATTTTAGCCTAAGTTTGCTAAGCAATGAGACATTTTGTCCTGTAGAGCCTAATTCCCAAGCTAATCTCTCTGGCTACACCCATTGTGCTCAAATACATGGTCCTCATAGCATTTCGAACCCCCCTACCCTTCTTCCTTTAACAGTGCGGGGCATATAGGATAGTGGTTAATCTCTCACACTTATCTCAATGGTGGTAATTATCAAAACCCAGATCAACGACTCTCATGAAATCGCAGGCCCCCACGACCTTTCTTCCTTTAACAGTGTGGGGGGGGGGGAGGGGTGGGTGTCCGAGAAAAGTAGTTTTCCTAGTGCAAGCCCCGCACAACATGTCATCCTCAAATATTACCTAACCCCCCAACTCAATTCCACTTACCACCTATCCCCCCTCTGAAATCCTACCAAACCTCCACTCCAATACCACCCGTGCTCCCACTTACACCTGTATTCCACTCACCTTATCTCCTGCTCATGCCTCTCTCCTCCGTGCTCCCGTTACCTTTCTCCTTTCACTACCTGTCCTCCATCTTACACATCCACTCACCCCTCTTCTCACTTTCCAGCCTACATGTCACCTCCCACCTACATGTCATCTATTCCTATCACTTACAGCCCTTCATATACTCATCCCATATCCACTACACACTTACCCCCACATCATCCTATATGTGAGAATTGTCCTCCTCCCAAAACTGTTTTTGACCAGTCATATTCCGAGGAGAGTTACAGGATAACCAAGGCTCATTTTAAAAAAATGAAAGAGTTTTTTCTCCACAATGGGATGAACTAGAATAACCTTTATCATATTTTTCATAGGTGCCATTTATTGGGAGAAACGAGAGCATATTTGAGCCCTATTTTTCAGGATTCTGGATCTTCTTGTTTGACACATCTTCTTAAAACCCATATCCTAGACAAATGGAGACAAATTTTATAAAATGAGAGAGTGTTTTACTCAGAACACGTTTATCTACAAAAACCTCCCCCAAATTTTACACAACTATCTCAGATTGTGATATTAGAAGATCCCTTTGGACCCCATTTTTCATAATTTTGGGGGCAAAGAGTCTAAAGGACAGATTGAAAAGAGAATAAATTGAAGGCATCGATCAGAAACAGATCCTACAAAGCAGCCTCAACAACTCAAAATTTATTATAACCTATCTAGATTGTGTGGCAGAAATCTTTTTGATTTTCTATGATTGTAATAGTTAGTTTAAATTTTCCTAAAATAAATCATGATCTTTTATGATAGGATAGCTTGTAAATAAACTTATAAATACTTCCCATTTCAAAGTATTAAGGGTTGGTCAGTTGAGACCTTTTCGTAGATTAGGATCCAGCTTGCAGAGCAGCTCACAAATCCTCCTATGTTCATCAATCCAATAATACAGTCACAACAGTTACAGGATTCATGTGTCAATCTTGATGGTGAAGTGCTTCTATTCACTATAATTTGTTTCCATTGTATTTCTTAAGTTATTCATATTTTGAATTTTTCTAAGAGGTTTAAATTAAAAAAATTGGTTAGACATACACTCTATTTATAGCTTTGACATAATTATCAATATTTTCTACTCAATGGTTAATTCCAGGATTCTTGATTCCCCTGTTATTACTTGGTGCTCTCATCTTCTCCTCCAAATCCAAAATCAACCTCAAAGAATCCAACAAGAATGCCTACCTTACCCTTTAGGGATTTATATAGAACCTATCTTTGATTGAACCCCAGCTTGTGACTCCATTTCCCAATAGCCTATTTTCTCTGATCTAACCAAACCATTAAAAAAAACAAAACCCTCTACTATCATAACTAGACTAAAATTCCCAGCAAACAAAGCTAAATCATAGAGAGAGATCCCTCTTTTAGTATTGGAGGGATATATCCTTGACTCCAAAGTGGTTTTGTAGTTACCTCTGCCTATTTCTTCTTCAGATTGAGAAATTACAGAGTGCTAACACACTAGTTTTGATGTATCAAACTTGATGAAATCTTGTTTAATGGAAGTTATCTTTCTTTTTTCCATCTTATCTCTCTCACTCTGAAATTTTACTATCATTGAAGGATTCAAATGATATTTTGTAGTTGTATGACAATGGATGTTTGATTGTGATGTTGTTATAACTTTCTCAGAGTTTTTTTTTCTTGTATTTAAGAAGTTCTTGTATCTAAAGCATTTCCCTCCTTTGTCTATTGGCATAGCCTAAAGCTAGTGGTAGATTCACTTCATTTTCTTACTAAGTATTCCTCCTATCCACACTAATCCTCAAAATCTTGATCTAAGTTAAACAAGACCTCTTTTGTTGATGCACTTGATCTAGAATTTCATGTGTTTTGACATTGTTGAATTGAGTTTTATCCATTTGACACCACATTTTAAAACTTATCTCATAAACCTATTAATGGGTACTAAGCTTGCACTTTAGTAGTCAAAATGTAACTTTTAGTGCTAACAAGACTAGTTTTAGGACTCATCAAAAACCCCAAATTTTAGAGCCTATAACTTATTGAAGAAACATGTGATTTCGGAATGTATAACTATAGATACCTAGGTCTCTATAACTAGTCCTAAAACTATATATATTGAATAACTATATATATTGTTGAAAGAAAGAAAAAGAGGAAAGAAAGGGTATTTTGGGAAAGAAGGCATGCACGAGGAAAGCAACAGATGGAAGGAAAAGCATCACGCATGCATGCATGGAAGACCTAACGATGTTAGGGTTAGGGTTTTTTCAATGTATTGTAATGGCTAGCAAGCCATGAATGTATAAATATAGATACCTAGGTCTCATAGAGCGAGCTAGAGAGGCGAAGAGACAAATGTGAGGAAGCATATGTGATGTAATGTTTTGTTGTATTACCTAATTTTGTAAGTTATTGAACTAGAGAGGACTGAGGAGGGTATATCTGGAGGGTTAGATTGCAGGATGAGGAGCCTGGTGTGATCTAGCCCCCTCATAATAGATCTCAACCCATCTGATATGAGTTGTAAAGCACGTGGGGCTATAGTTTCAGAACGACTATGATAAAAGAGCTAAGAGCCATGTCTTTATGGATGTATCCCATGGGGGGTGAACCACGATAAAACCTGTTTTATTTGATTGAATGCATGTGTTTCTTTATTGTCTTCAGTAGTTGTTGATATGTTAAATGAATGAGTTGTTATATTTCCTGCATAATTGTAAATGACAGTGCATTGCATTGGTAAGTTATAATAGAGATCTCAACATACAATTCTCATATCACCCACTCAATCCTAGGCTGAAAACACATGAGTATTGTAGCCACCCATTAAGACTATCTCGAGTGAGATAGCGCAGTGCACCCTATGCGTTATGTTTCCTTCTGGTTTACCAGGAGGGCTGATAGTTTTAGAGGCTTTGTTAGAACCCTGAAAAGACATGAACCCTAGGTCACTCAAACTGAAGATACAAACTCAGAAAGGATATATTAATAACCAACAAATGGTTATATTGTTGTTGGTAGGAACAAAATAGGATTGAATAGATGAGATATGTTGAAGATTTGTTAAAAGATACGTATGATCTACGGGAGGTAGATCAAGAGAATATTAAAACAGAAAATAAAGCAATGAGTGACTTGAAGGGGATGTTAACACCTTAGAATCCCACAAAACAAGAGCTTGAAAACTGGCTAAGTACAAAGGAGTTGGATTTTACACAGAAAGATAACAGAAACCCTAGAGTAACACCCCACAAATAGCTTGAGAAATATGTGTTTATTGATCTACATGAAGCCTTTTTTTGTGATTTTCCACACTTATTACAGGAGTGGATACTAAGGTTGAAGGATAACCATGCAATGAACCAGATCTAACAGTTAGAGTGGACCCTAGAACAGATTGAGTATTTACAGCAGGTGAACAACAAATTCACCCGCACAGTAAATTTTTGGCTTGATAGTATTGTGGCAGGCTTTATAACAGAGTTTGCAGTAGATATAGTGAACTCGTACAGTGCAGTGGAGAAACAGTTTCTGCGTGGACCTCGAGGAAGGTACATTAGATCATTGTATACTTCTATTAAGATACTGCTTGTTGGCACAGGGACAGACCCGAGGTTCACTCCAAGAGTGCACCAATAAGCCCTAGCTACTGGCCCTTTCGACATCACCTACGAAGTAGATGTAGTCTCACCCAAAGTAACTAAGAGGGGGGTTGCAAGACAGAAATGTCTACAACTAGTGGAATATCAAGTGGATCTATCACAACAACAATACAGCCTTCATATTTCACTTATCAGCGAGGTCTATCCTGCACAGCTATAGATCTGATCTAACATAAGACTGCAAATAACAATATAACAATGGCAGAGATCCAATCATCAATCACACATACAACACAAAATATACGTGGTTCACCCTCTCTCTAGGGCTACGTCCATAGAAATATGCTTATGATTTATTAAGGTGAGTATACAATTCTTATCTGCACTCTCAGCTAGCAGATCTTCTTTCTTCTCTCTCTTTCTCTCCCCCTCCTATGCACCCAGCTATAGGACTTGATCTTCTCACAAAGCTGAAGATATCACAATACAATCCTCTCCCTCCAACACAAAGCTATAACAACAATATCATACCAATCCTCAATAACCAACAACCCCACCCAGGTCCTCTTGACCTTTATTTATACATTACAATCCCTCACCGACAGCCTTAGGTCAAAACCTAGGTGCCAAAACCCTAGATACCAAAACCTTAGGTTTCTAAAACCCTTGGTCAACTTGACCCTCTTTTTCTGGACTTCACCAACCTGTCTTTCCTTCTTCATCGCGTGGTGCTCCAAATCATCCAATGATGGATTTCTCTACTTGTTGAGTTTTCCACATTCCTTCTTTCTTGTTGATTTGTCATCCCTGATCTCCTCGTCCAATGACTTTCTTTTTCACACTTTGCTCCATCTTTCCTGCTCTTGTTCTCACTTCGACTCAGTGACAGTTATTGTGTCTCCCGTGAAGCTCACTTTTTACCTTTCCTTCCTTTTTCTTCACTTCCTTCCATAACCAAGGGCCAAAAATCCCCCAAAACTCACCTGTGACTCATCCCGAGGCGCTTCAAATATGATCCTCTTGTTTTACTTTGACTTTGGAATGCAAAGCGCAACCCTTTATTTCTACTTTATGCCTCCTTTCCATCCTTGTGTATACTTTCTTTTCTATTTATGGTACCCAGTTTCAACTGCACTTGGTACCTGGACCCTTTTCCTCATGCTTTTACTAAGAGCTATGAGGCAGCTGTTTATCATGGTAAAACTTCAACCAACTCCCAGTCACTAATCCTTCCTTCCAATCTCCCTTCAATGTCTTCAGTTGTGCAGTTCCTCCTTCTGTAACATAGGCAATCTCATATGGTCCAAGACAATGTGTTCTAAACTTCCCAGGGTGTTTGAGAAACTTACTGTCATACACCAATACTAAATCACCTTGCTTGAATGTCTTCTTCTTAATGTGTCTGTCATGATAGGCCTTTTCTCATCCCTTCTGAACTTCCTGATGGAATCCTGCAATGAATCTGTCTTCTTCCAGTTCAACCAACTATGCAAGCCTCTCGCGAACAGCGCCAGTATCATCCATGTTTGTAAATGCAGCAATTCTCGGGCTTGGTACTAAGTATTCCATCGGGACAATAACTTCAAGACCATAAACCAACTTGAAGGGGGTCTGCATTGTCAATTTTTTGCAAGTGGTTCTATAAGCCCAAAGTACTACTGGTACTCTTAAATCCCAGTCATCCATGTTCATGCTTCAAATCTTTGTCAATGCTGTCTCCAAGATATCATTGAATGCTTCAACCATTCCATTTGCTTGTGGATGGTATGGTGTACTCTTCTGATGGTGGAAAGCAAATTCTTCAGTCAAGGCTTCAACTGTCTTATTAATGAAGTGTGTACCTTGATCACTCATAAGGATCTTAAGGCATCCAAACCTAGTTATTATGTCATCAAATATAAAATGCGCAGCTGTAGTTGCACTACAGTCCTTGACTTCTCTAGATTCATCCCATCTAGTTAAGTATTCTATCGCAGTAATAATGTGCCTTGATCTTGTGTGCTTTCCTGGTGGGTTTATATGTCCCATGAAGTCAATGGCCCATTTTTTAAATTCTTGTAGGTTCATCTACAACGCTAATATCATTTCATCTCTTTGGGATGGTTTTCCAATTGTCTGGCATACATCACATGCTCTAGCATACTATTTAGCATCTCTGTGTAACGTAAGCCACCAAAGGCTAGCTTGCAGAACCTTCTTCATAGTTTCTTTCCCTATGTAATTTCCTCCTGCAATGCCTTCATGAGATTCTGTGAGGATTAGTGGTCTCTCTATATCCATAACACACCTCCTTAATATTTCATCCAGTCCCATTTTGTACAATTGTCCAGCTATAAGTGAAAAGTTTACAGCACGCACCACTAGTTATTTATTCTGAGGAATTGTATACTCACTTGGATCCATTCATGTTGATAGGAACTATACTATGTCTGCAAAGTGGTCATCAATATTTCTAATGGCGAGCAACTATGCATTCTGTAATGTGTCCTCCAAACTGATAGGTTCTTCACCATGGTCCAACCTTGATAAGTGGTATGGGCCCTTGTTCATTCTTCCTGGCTTAACTATGATCTCAAAATCATATTCTTGAAACAGAAGAAACCATATGCATATTCACCCCCCCCCCCAACATTGGCTTGTTGACTAGGTACTTCAACGCGGAGTGATTAGTTAACATTTTAAAGTGTCCTACCAACAAGTAGTGGCAGAATTTTTGTAGTGCATACACCATGGCTAGTCCCTCTCTCTCTATAGTGGTGTAATTGACTTCAACTGTGGATAGCTTCCTGCTAGAAAATGATAATGGATGATCAATGTCCCCTTCTCTAGGTTGTGCCAATACTACTCCTAATGTAATAGAAGATGCATCGACATGCACATGGAATTCTTTTCTCCAATCTGGAAAAACCAGAATGGGCACTGTAACCATATTTTGTTTTAGTGTGTCAAAGCTCTGTTGACATTCATCTATCCACTCTGTTGAAAAGTCAACAAGAAACATGTGTCTAATTTACTTTTCCCTTAAATAAATTGGACGATAAATATTAATCTATTATCTCATTTATAATTGAGTGAGTTGGAATTGTAATAGAATTATAAGTGTAGCTAAGTGAGTTAAGCTCAGTTGTACTAGTTGTAACTAAACTTGCACTAGTGAGAGTTCAATGAATTAATTATTCATTAATTTACAATCAGTGAACTCACATGCAACTGAAGATTCTCCATGGTTAAATACATGCATGTCAGATCCAGTGGAGACCCAGTTGAGATAACAAGTGAAAGGGACAGTTTGGCTATCAGTTGCGATTTGAGTGAAGTGCACTCATGCAATCACACATGCAGTGGATATGCTTAGGAGCATGTAAAAACTAGGCAATTCAAATTCATTGTGAGAATTCTAATTGCAGGGATTGTGCAGAGGAGGCAGGTTGTCTGGACACAGAAATTGGCACATGTATTTGTTGAGATTTTGTATGATAGTGTGAGATGATTGTATTGTATTGAGAGATCTTGGATTAGATTTTTGTATGATATTGTTTCATGATCCATGATATACATAATATATGATAGTGGGTTTTTTAGCTTTATGCTTTCTCGGTAAAACTTTTGTGTTATGTGTTCTTGATATTTCACTTTGTGATTGTGGTTTAATTTTCCGCAAGAATAATAGTAGAAGAGATTTTGTATTTAACAGTGGCATATAATTGTTAGATCAGGAGAATCGTAGTAAATACTTAATTTGTATTTAAATTTCTACATTGTATCAGAGCTCACTGAGCCATGGATCCATGGAAGTGAGGTGCGAAAATAATAGTATTTTCATAGGTCCCATCTATGGCAGGGTGCAAACCTTAGTACTGAAAACTACACACATTTCTGGGAGCATAAATTCTCTCACCCTACTCAAAGGAGAGGTGTGAACTTCATTAAGATTCTCATAGGCTTCTCAAAAGAGAGGTGTGAACCTCCCTCACCCCATTGTGCATTACAGTGCAAACTTCCTTGTGATTTTTGCAGGTTGTACACTAGTAGGGTGCGAACTTCCTCAAAATGTTCATAGGATAGACACTGCTAGGGTGAGAACTTCCCTTAGGCTGCTCTCAGGTGGGGTGCGAACCTCCCAGGGCAAGAGGAATTGCAACAGTTGAGTTTTGTGGTTGGATAATATTCGAATTTATAGGATTTTCTTGGTGTGACAGTTGATTCAAGATAGAAATGTCTTTCAATGGCTTGAGGTTGGAGTATGCACTCGAGGGAATATCAAACTACATTTCTTGGAAGGATAGGATGGAAGAAGTACTCGAAGACAATGGCTCGAAAGAATACATTGACAAAGATGTTCCTAAGTTGGATGTGACAGACACTGCAAATCTTGATGCATGGAAAAAGAAAGTGGCAAAGGCGAGGAGGATTCTATTGGAGGGAGTATGAGACCACATTGTCTCAAGTCTCCATGGGAAAGCCACATCACATGCAATGTGGAAGGTTTTGACGGATCGGTTCCAAAATAGCAGCAACCATAGGAACTTGGCAGTCAAAGATAAACTCAGGAAAATCAATATGGAGAAGGGAGACACCATTCCAAAATACCTCACGAAGTTTTTCCAATGTCGAGATGAGCTTGAAAGTGTGGGAATAATAGTCGTTGATTATGATTTGGTGATCTCGGCTCTCCTAGGACTTCCCAAGAGTTGGCACAGTTATCAAGACTCTATCAATGGAAGAGAAAAAATGCTAGATTAGGAACGACTATGGTTGGATCTAGTGCAAGAGGAGTTCAGGCAGAACACCAGAGATGGATCTTCATCAAAGCATGATGATGAAGAGGATTGTTCTTTGACTTCCAAGGCAAGGAAAGGGAAAGGGAAGAAATTCCATTCAAAATTCGAGTCTAAAGTCAAGAAGCTGGATTTGTCCAAAGTGAAGTGTTTTCACTGTCACGAACATGGGAATATCACTACTAACTATCCACAGAAGAGGAAGAACAAGACCGTTGTTGGAACTACAACTGGTGAGGCTCTTGTCTCACAATTTTAACTTGACTTCAATTTGATCACATGCATGGCTTCAAGTGCATCGAGATTGGTGTGGTATTTGGATAGTGGCGCTTCCTTCCACATAATGGGAGATAAAGAGTCTTTCATTGACTTGGAGGAGAAAGATATAGAATGCATATAGAGATGGGAAACGATGGACAATACAGTGCGACTGGTATTGGTACCATTACCTTTTAGAGGGATTTAGGTAAACCATTTCAATTTAAAAATGGTATGCATGTTCCAGGTCTGAAGAAAAACCTGGTCTCAGTCGCAGTGTTGGAGGACAGAGGCTATGGTGTTGTTTTTAGAAATGGAAAATATTTCCTGGGACATAAAGAAATGGTTCAAGTCAAGAAGATAGGGATTCGATTTAAGAATCTCTACATGCTGGAGGTAGATGGTTGCGGTGCCATGATGGGCAAGGCAGAAAAAGTGGTGAGCCGGGATGAGGGAAAATTATGGCACAGGTGATTGGGCCATCTTCATAATGGAGCCTTGAAGATCATGCAACAAATATCTACTGGACTTCCAAGGGGAACACTTGATCAGTTAGATCAGTGCCAGGGGTGCACCCTGGGGAAGTATGTAAAGTCCACTTTTCATGAAAAGGAGAACCGTGCTTTGGTGATCCTGGAGAGAATTCACACAGATGTGTGTGGACCATTCTCGGTTGCTTCAACAACAAAACATAGGTATTATGTTATTTTTGTTGATGAATTTTCTCGTAAATGTTGGATATTCTTCATGTAGAAGAAGGATCAAACATTCTCAAAGTTCTTTGAGATTAAAGCATTGGTGGAGAAAGAGTTGGGGAATCAAGTGAAGGCTCTAAGGAGCGATAATGGTGGAGAATAAATCTCTAACGAATTCAAAGACTTCTGCAGCAGAGAAGGAATTCGAAGAGAACTCATAGCGCTTCATAACCCACAACAAAATGGGGTCATGGAGAGAAAGAACAGAACGATTGTGGGTGTTGTAGGAGCGATGTTGCATGATCAGGGCCTACCAGTGCATTTGTGGGCAGAAGCATGCAATACTATGGTTTATGTGAAAAATCGTTGTCCTCATAGAGTACTTGTCATGAGTACACCTGAAGAAGATTTCACTGGTAAGAAACCTGATGTTTCTCATTTTAAAAATTTTGGCTCATTTGTTTATGTGCATGTGACCAAGGATTCCAGGAAGAAGCTGGAACCGACTGCTGAAGTTGGGATATTTGTGGGGTACACAGAAACACCCCATAATTATCGTGTGTATTTTTCGAATAGTAAGATGATCGTTATGTGACGGGATATAAAATTCAATGAGGGGAAATCCATACAGTTGTCACTTGAGAGGGAGCTAGACTTGCATGCAAAAGAGGAACTGTTGGTTCCCAAAGATGAGTCTCAAGATGTGGATCAGCCACATGAGGAGATTCATGGAGTGGAGGAAACCACTCAAGCAGATCCATCCATCAGAAATGGTAGAAAGTAAACCACGGAAGCTGACAGATTGAGACTA
>ML852918.1:0-10158 GCA_009831015.1 Picea engelmannii | reverse complement strand
TGGGTAGAGACTCGGGAAGATATCACTCAAACTCAGGGACTGGGTCTGGCATGTGAGGAGCAAAGGAGGTCTTGATCTAACTTCAGTCAGTGGGTTGATTTGGAAATGAGTAGGTTGAAGACTTGGTGAGAGGAGTGGACAAAATACCTCAGGCAACAGGCCTTTCAGTAATTTGTAGAAGAAAAAATTTGAATGCAAGATCCTCTAATTCAGAGCTTCAAGAAACTGAAAGGGGGGACTTGACTGGATTCTCCAATTCCAAGTCATTCAACACTAAGAAAATCACAGGGACCGATTAGAAACAATTCAACTGTTACAGTGATCAAACTCTACATCATCCTATAACAGTTACAGCTCGACTAGATTCTCCAATTCCGAGCCGTTCTAACACAGTGTAAACAAAGACACGAAATAAAAACTGACATTCATAAGACAAGAAGTCTCAAGAGTCCACACATAACCAGGAAAACAGTGCTTCATTAAAGTTTACCACCGGGAGCCTTGCTCAACCATCGATGATTACAAAATACAAAGAATGAGTTTATATACTCAGAGAAAATTGCCTAACATCGGCGTGCTCAGTTATCTAGGCTTGGTGTCCCTTCAGCCAAATTCGGATGGGTATTCTTTGTCAGACGCCACCTTAACTGCGCATGGCTCCTGCAAGGGGAGTAACTGAGTCATTAAGTGTCGAGCTAGCGTGTGCAGACCTCCTCTGGCTAGTCGAGGACTCGGCATGGCTTCTTTAGAAAAATGGGTACACATGACCCTCTCGAGCAGATCGCTTTCCAGATTATCCATACTTTGCACTTAATGCCTGAGGAGAGGTTTCAACCACCCCTTCTCGTCTTCATTTACTCGAGGCGAAAAACCAGGATTGAGGTCGGATCAGATGGCGCATGGAGATCACGATGATCCTTTCGACAACTAGACTCGATGCCTTTGGCCCCTTTTGCACGGCTCCTTTCTTTCCCAAGTGACCACGAGTTGTGACCCTGTGTCTATTCCCAAAATTCTTTCGACGTTCACAACTGGAAGGAGTTAATCCTTGCTTATTCACATCTGCGATGAGAAAAACGTCGAGATGGCCTAATTGGGCGCCACGCGTCCCTCTCAGATTTGACAGCCCTGAGGCTGCTTTGCGATACTGCGGGCCCAACTCTGGGAACTTTCGACACTCCGGGGTTCAGGGTTTCGAGATGTGAGATGATGAGGGACTCTCACCCTTCGAACTCTCGAATGCCGATATGCCGACTAGATCTCACACTATGTGTCGCGGGATCGAACGACCCAGATTGAGTCTCGGCATAAAGCCGCTTTCTTTGACATTATACATCGGTCAACTTGGTAGCCCCGATATCCCGATGACCATTGATCTGCTCTTATGGATGGATCCAGGCTGCTGACATCATAATTTCACCCGCCCGCTTAATTGGAAGCGTTAGAACGAGATTTTTCCATGGTGTGCTCGGGCACTTCTCGTGCAACTTGCAGACCCGAATACTCTTGTGCCTAGGACAAGAAATGTCGCTAACATTAGGCTCCATGGGGGATAGAGTCATCCTTGCGATGCTCTAAGGACTCTTTTTGTAGATCCAGTGTCTTTCTGTTGGGTTATGGAGTCATTTATTAAGCCAAAAACAGAAAACAATATTTACAAAACAAAAGAAGCCACCTACGGCTTACAAAAAACATTTTTTTAAGAAATGCCCATTTACTGGGCCACCAAAAACTTCTTCACCTTCCAAATCCTGCAACCTATAAGTGTTGTTTGAAAATACTTCAGAGATCTTAAGAGGCCCAAACCAGAGCGCATCAAACTTACTGTGCTTGCCCCTATCCTGCCTGGGTGCATCCCATTTGAGCACCAGATCGCCCAACTCGAAATCTTTCTTTTTTCTCTTCCTGTCAAAGGTTTGCTTGATCTTCTGCTGATGATGGTAGGCCCTGTTCATGGCCTGTTCTCTGATCTACTGTACTTCCACCATCTGATGAATCCTTCTAATCATATGGTCAGGCTCTCCTTCAAGGTCCTGGAGGAATTTTGCCACAGATAAAGCAAGCTGAGTAGGGAAGACAACCTCCGTTTCATAAAAAAGTTGGAAAGGTGAGATGCCCAGGGATTTTTTTGTTGTCACCCGGTCGACCCATAGAGAAAATTTGAGCTTTGAATCCCAGGCTCTTTTATTGTCTTCCAATAATTTTTTAATGAGATTGATCATACTTTTATTGGAAGACTTCGTCAGTCCATTTCCTTGAGGATAATATGGAGTAGAGTGGATCAGCGAAATCTCAAATTGTTCACAAAACTTAACCAAAGTCTCAGACCTGAAAGAGGCAGCATTATCGGTGATGATTTTGTTGGGACAGCCAAATCTGGCTATGATATCCTCTAGGAAGCTGATGATTACTTTGTGAGAAGTACTCCTGGTAGGGGTAGCTTCTATCCATTTGGTGAAATGCTCTGTCGCAGTCAGGATCCATCTGTGTTGACCACTTGAGGGAGGATGAATTTCTCCAATGAAGTCCAACCCCCACTGCTGAAAAGGTGTTGAAGCTACTATGGGCTTTAATGGCAGTGGTTTGAGCTATTGTTTTCCTGAGAACTTTTGGCACTTGATGCAAGCTCTGATTTCCCTATAGACATCAACGAATAAGGTAGGCCAGTAATATCCAACCCTGAGGATCTTATGAGCCGTGGTCTTCCAGAAATGATGCCCCCCGCAAAGACCATTATGGAAATCAATTATAACCTTCTAGGCTTCTTGCAGGTCCAGGCATCTTAAGAGCACCCCTAGAGGGTCTTTCCAGTACAAGGCTTGGTCAATGAGGCAATACCTGACTGCCTTGAGCTTTAGAGCTCTCGCCTTGCTTTTTCCCATTCCATCAGGAGGCTTCAATTCTCGTAAAAAATATAAGATATCCTTGTACCAGGTGCATGCTGCTAGTGGTAAGGCATCCTGAGAATTATTATTGGTCGACTCAGCTTGCGGATTTTCTGAATAGGCATTGATGAAGCTAATCCCCAAGGCTTTGCAATTTGATTCAGCCAGTGGCTTGGCTAAACCCTGCCCCTTTATCAACTTAGTGGGCTTAATCTCCAGATCAAACTCTAGGATCCTGGCAATCCACTTACCTCTTCTCCCATCTATGTCGGGTTGTACAAGGATGTATTTCACAGAGGCCGAAGGAACGTATGCAGTCACCTTTGAGTGCAAGACATAGACTCTGAAAGCTTTGAGAGATTTTACTAAGGCATAGGCCTGTTTTTCCATGATTTCATACCTGACCTCTGCATCTCTTAATGCTTTGCTGAAAAAGGCAATGGGTTGTTCTCGCCCTTCCTCATTTTTTTGCAACAAGATGGTCGCTACTGTATCAAAAGAAGCAAAAGAAAAAATTAGGAATCCTTTGGAATAGTCAGGAATGATCAGCACAGGTGCCTCAGTCAATGCCCTTTTTATTTGGGTAAAAGATTCCCTGGGTTCAGCGGTCCATTTCACTTCATTTCCCTTCCTAAGCATGGCTATGATATGTTTCACCAACTCAACAAAATTCGAGACGAATCTCCTCAAGAAATTAATCTTCCCTAAAAAGGCCTGAACTTCCTTCTTGGATCTAGGAAGTGACAGGGTTTGAATTGCCTCTACCCTGCTAGGATCAATCCTCACACCTTCTTATGATACTATATGGCCTAATAGCCTCCCCTCCTTCATAGCAAATAAATATTTTGTGGGATTTAAGGATAGGCCAAATCTATGACATTTCAAAAAAACTTTTCTCAGATGACCGCAATGCTCTCTGTCAGACCTGGAGAAGATTGTTATGTCATCCAGGTAGATCACCACAAACTTATCTTTCTCCCCTATGAAGGCTATGTCCATGGCTCGCTGAAATGTTTCCCCTGCATTCATCAATCCAAAAGGCATTTTGGCATACATGAATGTGCCCCAAGGAGTGGTGAAGGTCGTTTTTTCTCTGTCCTCAGGTATGACTGATATCTGATTATAGCCATAAAAACCATCAATCATGGATATCCTAGATGCACCAATTACCCTCTGCAGTATTTGTTCCATATTGGGCAGGGGGTAATTGTCTTTCCTTGAGCTCCTGTTCAAGTTCCTGAAATCAAAACAGAGTCTGATTTCTCCACTTTTCTTCCTTACTGGGACCAAATTGGCCACCCATTCGGAATATCTCAAGGGGACGATAATTTGGGCATCTAGCAATTTCTTCACTTCCTTCTCCATGACAAGTAGCAACATGGGATTTATCTGTCTCGGCTTCTGCCTGAATGGCTTAGCCTCTTCTTTTAGTGGGATCTTGTGCTCAATGAAAGATGTGTCATAAGTCTTGAGGTCTTCATAGGCCCATGCGAACACATCAACAAATTCCTTCAATAACTCAGTATATTCCACCCTCTGTTCACTAGTCAGGCTGCTTGATAATTTGATAAACCTAGGTTCCTCCTGCGTGCCAATGTTGCATTCGGCTATATCAACATATTTATTTGAAACACCACCATTAAATGCCACATCATTCTTGTCGAACAACCTTTCTAAAGGGACTAGTCCCCTTGGAATGTGATTGCTAGGCAGCTGAATAATCTGGTGATTAACGATTTTATTCAAGAATATCTCAGAGGGAGGGTCACCTTCGGGATCAAGATCCTGATCAATGTGCAATGCCGAAAACTCATCGACGGTCTGAAGAAAATTTTTGATTTCAAGATCGTCCTCGAATACCTCCCAATGATTTACATTTTCCGGGATGGATGGTCTGTATCTTATTTCGACCTTACCATGGATCTTTGGCGGTAGAGGGATCCTGAACAGACTAGCCGAGACTGCTAAGGAGTCGGCCGAGGTATTTTCTTCCCTTGGGATAAAAGTAATGTTGAAAGATGAGAAGAAATTATCAATCAGGTCCCATACCTCATTTCTGTAACTCCTGAGCCGAGGATGCTTGGCCCGGTAAACATCCCTGACCTATTGGATTACCAATTCTGCATCTCCGAACACTGACACCTCCTTAATTCCCATTTATTTTGCAGCCCTCATACCAAGAACAAGAGCTTCATATTCCGCCACATTGTTGGTAGTTTCAAATTCTAGCTTGTATGACAGGGATATGGTCTCTTGACAAGGCGATATGAAAATCACTCCAGCGCCTACGCCTATACTAGAGGAAGCTTCGTCAAAGAACATCTTCCAAATAGAGCTGGTTGGAGGAGGTATATGCTGGTTAAGAATGGGCTTCTTTCTTATCTGTAAAGGGACCTTAGGAGTTCCAGTGATCTGTAAAAAACTAGACCCTAAGTCGGTGTCAAGTGCAAAGATGGGGTGGTTAGTGGGGTTTTCTTCATCGCTGACAATATAGGCTAGCTGGGCTTCTTTGTACAACATCTTGTGTTCCCCTCCAAAGACCAAAATGGTGGCATATGTGAGATCCATCTGTAACGTTCCTCCAAGTCTTTTAATCCAAGACCTTGACAACAACATGCCAAACTTGGGGGGAACGTCAGCTACCACAATATCCATGACCACACTCTTCATGGGAAGCTAAAATAAATAAACCACCAGGTCTTTGATGACCCCCAGACACTGCACTCTCCTTGAATCGAAAGAATACAAATCATGATAAGCTTTCATCACTTCCAGTCCCAACTCTTCCATTACTATTTTGGGCATAAGGTTATGGGAAGCTCCTGAATCCATGAGGCAATTATGAAACACTTTATCATGTATGTTCAGAGAGGTGTAGAAAGGAGGGGATGAATCATCTCTGTCTTCTACCATGGGACCTAGGATGACAGCTGGTTTCTCATCTTGAAGGTTCACTGAATCAGAGGGAGGCTGGGGGGACTCGGATTGTAGCAACTTGGAGAGGGACCTTTTGAAATCTTCATTTTTAACGAGTTCAGATAGGGGTACAGGAATTCTAATCTTCTAAATCTCATGCTCAAAATTGAAGGAGGGGCTAGGCTTAGGAACTCCCCTTACCTCAATGACAGGCTCCTTGGTTGCTGGCGAAGCACTCTGAGTTTTCTTTTCTTTAGTAGTGGTTGCTGCAGAATTAGTAGGCCTTTCTGCTATGAGGGGATGGTCTTGGCTGTCAAAGTCTCCTTCTTTCTTTCTTGACCTGAGATTGTATCTGTTGGAGGTGTGACCGGCCTTTTCTCCCTTCCCTAACTCATGGATTTGGATGTTCATTAGGGATTTTTCATATGCAGACTGAGTCAAATGGGGAAAAGGAGGAGCTTCTTCAACACAATGAATTTCGGGGTCGAACTCATCTATCTCCTCCCCTCCCTCATGAGTAACCAGGTTATTTTGGAGAGGGGTTTGAATCCTTTGATCTTCTCTGTATTTTTCCCTTTGTTCCCTTGGGAAGGCATGTGGTCCATTGTTATTAGGTCTCCTGAAACCTCTACCATCAACATTCTGGGGATTCCTGTACATGGGCTTCCCTTCTAACTCCCACCTTTCCATTCTAACAGAAAGTGACTTTAGTATTCTAGTTGTCTCATCTATCTGAAGGGGTAGGGGAGAGGAGTTGGATGAGGAAGCTTCAGGCCTCTGCCTAGATATGTTTCTACCAGTAGTGTTCCTGAGTCGGTCAACATCCAATATATTAGATTCTACCTCCACGGCTGCATCTTGCATATGGGCTAGAGTAGTGGCTCTTATTTCCCTCAATAGGAGGCAGAAATCGGGATCGAAGGCGCTAGCATAAGTGATCTTTGCATAAGCTTCGGAGGGATTTATCTCAGCAGGGATTTTGCTGTACATTTTATTAAATCTCTTGGAGAAGTCGGAGACTGACTCTCCTTCCTTTCTCTTCAAAAACTCAAACTCTGTCATGTAATACATGAATTCTTTTTTATCTCCCCATTGTCTTAAAAAGGCATTATATAAAGCTTTGATCCCATCAATAGATCTAGGAGGCAAGGCCTTAAACAATTTTCTAGCCTCGCCTTGGAGACTATGGACAAAAATCCTCATCCATACGTCTGCATGCATGATGTTATTATCATCTGTGAAATTGTAAAAGGCTTCTAAGTGTTCTTCTGCAGTTATGTCCCCCTCACCTGTAAACTTGGGCAGTTGTTTGAGGTAACCATATGTTGGGAGGGCGTTGAGAGGCTGCGGTAGCACGAGGGGAGCATACCTAGCGGCTATAATGGCCTCCATTCTAGTCATAGGGGGATTTTCTCATGCCATAGGGCTATTATGTGGAGGAGAACTGGGAGGAGAAGGAGCTCAAAAAGGGGATAATGGGGATGAGCTTCTAAGGGGAGTGGGAAACAATAGGGGATTTAGGGAGAAGGCTAGCGAGCTTAAGTCGGCTGATGTTTCCCCTCACGCAAAAGTGGCAACAGTAACAAGAGGAGGAGCGGTAAAGCCAAGAGTGGGGAAATATTTTGTGGTCCTAGATTTGTGCCAAGGTACAGCTTCAGGAGAAATGGGAGTGACAAGGATTTCTCCCTCTGATCCCAGACCAGGGGGGGAAACCTCAACAGGAACACTCACGAAATTCAGGAAACGGGAAACTTCAGAAAGCGGTCTGCTAGGAAACTGAGGAGGAGAAAATGGAGTTCTTACAGAAGGAGATGGCAGATTACTTGGTTCAGCGGCGATAGCTTCTCCTTCAGAGGCCTTTCCTTTTCTGAGAACCACCTCTGGATCAGTTTCGGGTGTAGCTAGAGGTAGTTGTGGATGAGACCGCATGTTTCTACCTCTAAAAGCCACAATTAACTCGATAGGCTTTCCACAGTGGAGTCATCACAATGGAGTCGCCAGGTGCACAGTAGCAATATTCAAAGCTCTGATACCCGTTGCACCTTCAGAATCAGAGGCTCAATGTCGTTCAATCCCGGGGAAAATTCTCAACTTCGTCCCTAGCAACGACGCCAGAAATGTTGGCGACAAAAGTCACTCCTGGATTGCAGCAAGAGCAGAGCCCGGTGCCCATCAGTTTTATGTCACAATATTTTTAATGGGTGATCAAATGGGTAGAAACTCGGGAAGATATCACTCAAACTCAGGGACTAGGTCCGGCATGTGAGGATCAAAGGAGGTCTTGATCTAACTTCAGTCAGTGGGTTGATTTGGAAATGAGCAGGTTGAAGACTTGGTGAGAGGAGTGGACAAACTACCTTAGGCAACAGGCCTTTCAGTAATTTGTAGAAGAAAAAATCTAAATGTGAGATCCTCTAGTTCAGAGCTTCAAGAAACTGAAAGGGGGAACTTGAATGGATTCTCCAATTCCAAGTCATTCAGCGCTCGTTGACTTGGGTGTAGTTGCATGTACGATGGTTTTCTCACCTAGTCGTTCTGAGTCCCTTGAAGGATGGAGTTTGTTAAGCTCATGAGAGGTAGTGAAGATATGCACAGGCTCTCTACAATCAAATAGAACCCCAGAACCCCTTGATGAAGGAGCACAATAGTTGTGCTGAAGACTCTTCTAAGAGTCAAGTCCAGGAGAAATAGCGCAAAGCTCCCAAGTCCTCCATAGCTGACGAAGCTTAGGAAGGATATCGAGTTTCAAATATCGAAAGAGAGTACCCTTTTGTTTGCTAGATGAATGGACGAGATCCATTCGGAGGATCTGAGGTCTATCTCGACCGTTAGATTGGAGGAAGGAATGAAGGCGTTAATACCTCGACCCCTTCAGCCTTCGCAAGTAGCGATGGGATCCAGGACCGTAGATCCAAGGATCTGTCGGAGCTCTATTGACTGTCAATCTTAACCTTTGCATAGGCAGGAGAGTGGACTCGACGAAGTCCTAAAAGTCCCAAAGTATTCAGAACCGTCCATCGACACAGGACATGTGGCTGTCGGTCGACATTTCGGCACCCGGGAAACCAGAGGGCAAGACCCCTCATCTTCGCAAGTCGTGAAATTCCGGTATACGAAACCCTGATGTGCTCTGTAGATGAGTTGGTTTAGCGTGAATAAGTTTCAGTGTTTCGGCACCCAGGAAACCCGAGGGCAAGACACCTCATCTTTGAAAGTCGTGAAATATTGGTATACGAAACCCCGTTGTGCTCTGTGGATGAGCCAGTTTAGAGTGAATAAGTTTCGGCATTTCGGCATCCGAGAAACTAGAGGACAAGACTCCTTATCTTCGCAAGTCGCGAAATCCCGGTATACGAAACCCTGACGTGCGATTAAGACTGAGTGTCTTTCAACACCCTTAAGCTCAGGAGGGATAGTGACCGTCAGATCCAGATCAACGAGGGTCGTTGATCTCATACACAAAATACCATATCGAAATTCGGGGATTGGAGTGACAAGATATTTGGAGTCGCTGCATCGTGAACTCCCGGTTCACGAAACTCCAAAAAGATCTGGACCGTTGGATCCAAATCATTGAGGATCGTTGGATCTCGTACAAGAACTCGCATATCAGAGTTCGGGGAATGGAGTGACCAGTGGTTTGGGTCGCTGCATTTTGAATTCCCGATTATCAAAATCCTGATACGACCAGGACCGTCGAATCAAGGGGGGATTCGCAACCGTCGATCTCATCGAAGGTAAGATTTCATCTTTCGGGGTTTGAAGAGTCGAAAGACTTGACTCTCTTGCATCGTTGAGTCGTGAAATGTGAAAGGCACCTCTTGGCTTGGCCTGTGGTCATAACCAACGACCACATGGAGGTGGATAAGGGAAGAGATAGCCTGCGCTAGGCCCCCGTAGGAATTCGGGGATTCTATCCTTTGAGGAAGAGTGAAAATTTTATTTTTGTTGTAGTGGGTATGTGACAAAATAGATTTTGAGAGAAATACTTTTAGTCTTATACTAATGATTTTAGCTATTACCTTTTAAATAAAGTTACATAAGGGGATAGGTTTGAGGTCTTCCAACGGTTATGGATCATAATTTTGTGGGATAAGAGAAATGAAGGTTGCATTTAGCGGAGCATGGATATAACCATTTCTTCGAGATTCCTCCACTACCTTTAGAATGTCGTTCCCAATGAGGTCAAAAAGACCCACAAAGAAGTCCATTGGCCACCCATCCGGTCCTGGAATCTTGTCTTTTTGGAAACTATGAAGTACCTCTTTAACTTCCTCTTCTGTAACTTCTTCCATAAGTGTCATGTTATCTTCATATTCCACAAACCTTGGGAACAAGAGGGCCTGGCCAATTTTTA
>ML852917.1:8131-29999 GCA_009831015.1 Picea engelmannii | reverse complement strand
AAGGAGAAGGGTTTGTGGTCTTCATCAAACATTGTGGAGATAACTAAACAACCATCATCATCACCATCAAGGATTTTTTAGTGGAACAAAGGTTCAATTTCATTTTCCAACCGATGTTGAATCTTCCGTTCATAGGTATGTATTTAAATCCCACCATGCTAATGCTTTTTTTAATAGATTTATGCATGTTTGCTTGCCTACATTTTGCTTATTTTTTTTGTCATTTTGCCATGATTTTCATGCCCATAAATCAATGTAAGGTTTTTTTTTTAAATGGGACAACAAGCTTGAGCCTTGATGTTAATTTTTTCTCCACTCTCTTATTGTTATTTTTCATTGCTAATAATTTAATCTAGAGGTCTGATTTTTTTTACCAATGGGCTGTTATTTTTTTTCTAGTGGGGTTTAATGTCATTTTTTTGTTTATTTTGTGCCTTATGGTTGAATTTTGAAGCTGTCAGTTGCTATAGAAAATATTCCAAATCCTTTGGATGCATTTTGGCTGTATGGGTTCCCTGAAGATGGCACAAACTGACAACGATTGAATTGCAAATTGTGTGGGGTGCATATGACGTGAGGGATTAGCAGGTTGAAATACCATTTAGCTAAAATCCTTGGGGATGATGTTGGGATTTATCTACCCCGAAGATTCTGAGAGCTGCACATGATTCAATTGAAGCAAAGGATAAAAAGAAAGAAGGCACAACCACAAAGAAGGCCGAACTTACAGTTAGAAGTTCAAGGGTATCTACCCAAGAGGGTAGGGGGAGGGGCTCCATGGATTCAACTACCGGGAGGTCCGCATATTTTTTTGTTCCACGAACCAACGCTGGAGCACAACCTTCCATCTTGTCAGTGTTGAGGAAAAGGGAGAAGGAAGAAGCAGATAAGGTCACGGTGAGGTGTCTTTTCTGGAGTGACATCCCTCTCAGCATCACCAAAAAAAATCCATTTTGGCAGCCTATGTGTGATGCCATTGCTGTTGTTGGCCCAGGGTATAAAAGTGCTACCTTTGAGGAGTTGTGGGGTCAATTCTTCAAGCAGAAAAGGACATCAACTCTAGATTGATGGAGTTGAAGCAGTCATGGGAGATCTTTGGATGCACAATGATGTCTGATGGCTGGACAGATAGGAAGGGTAGGACCCTTCTCAATTTCTTGGACATTGTCCTAGAGGTACCATGTTTATCAAATCAGTGGATGCATCGACACATGTGAAAGATGCAACATTGTTGTGTGAGTTGATGGATGGGTTCATCCAGGAGATCGGTTTGCATAATGTGGTGCAAATCATAACAGATAATGCAACTAATTATGTGGCTGTTGGTAGGATGCTTATGTAGAGGCGCCGCTCATTGGTTTGGACTCCATGCGCTGCAATCTGTATTGATTTGATGGTCAAGGATATGGGGAAAGCTTCCTTCATCAAGGAGGTGATTGATCAGGCTAGGAGCATCCCCAAGTTCATATATAACCATACTTTCGTTCTTAGCCTCATGAGGAGACACACCAGAAACAGGGAGTTGCGACGTCCTACAATCACTCGTTTTGCCACCAACTTCCTTACTCTTCGGCTTTGTTTCAATGTTGGTTTGAGTTGAAGCAAATGTTTGTTTGTGATGAGTGGCAAGATTGTGCATATAGTAGGAGAGAGGATGGGAGAGCCATTGCCAGAGTGGTGTACATCGACTCCTTCTGGGAAGGAGTGGTAGAAGTGTGCTCAGTGAGTGAACCTTTGGTAAAGGTTCTAAGATTGGTTGATAGCGATAAGCCTGCGATAGGCTATTTGTATGAGACCATGGATAGGGCCAAAGAAGCTATCCAGGGTTATTATGTTGGCAAGGGTAGTCCCTGGTTTCGTAGACATATGCTATTATGGGATTTGATTGATAGTCGATGGATCGAGATGCCCCATCGACCCATTCATGCAACAACACTTTTCCTCAACCCCACATTTCCCTACAAATGCAACTTTGGTTTTGATGGCGAGGTGATGGAAGGGCTCCTTACTTGTCTTCAGAGGATGGTACCTGATGCTGAGATTTGCATCAAAATTAATTGTGAGATAGAGATGTATCAGGATGGTATCTGACTATTTGGCTTTGATGATGCTATTGCTGCAAGGACCATTTTGATGCCACGTAAGTCATTAGAATTTAGAAGTTAGAACTTTATATTTTTAAAATTCAATTTGTGTTTTATAATTTATTTTAAAGTTTAATTTTGTTTTCTTTATGTTCTCTTTATTTCTTATTTGTTGTAGATGTTTGGTGGCGAAACTATGGTGCAAGGGCACCAAATTTACAGAGATTTGCCATCCAAATCCTTAGTCAAATCTGTAGCTCTTTGGGATGTGAGCGCAATTGGAGTAAATTTGAAAAAATACACTCAAAGAATCGCACTAGGTTAGAACTTAGAACTTCAACAGAGCAATTACATTTATTGTAATTTATGAGTCTATGACCCTCAAGACTCATTAAATTTTTTATGACCCTCTTATAGGTTGGAGTTCTCACGTCTTAATGACTCGGTGTATGTCCATTACAATCTCCGATTATGGTTGAGGAAACTGGATAGAACACTCGATGTGGATGCCATTTCCTTGGACAATATTGATGTATTGTCTAAGTGGAGGGTGGAGGCTGACATGCCTATCATGGAGGAGGCACTTGCATGTTTAGAGGAGGAACCCGAACAACAACTGGAGTTGCAACATGGGAGGAGGAGGAGGACGAGGAGGTGCTTGAAGACATCATGGAGGGTGATGTGCTAGCATCAACACCACCTTCTACACGTATTGATACATCTACTTCTACACACATCGGTCGTTGTCTACTGTCAGACTCAGGGCCTTACATTGTCAGGGGCAGGCCCGACAAACAACCCATTATCTTTTCCTGTAGAAGGGGGAGAGGGCATTGATATAGGTAGCTAGTTGCTAGTTTTGTTTCATTTGTCATTGTACATCTACCTCATGATGTTCAGATACATTTATAATTATGTATGTGATGTCATTTTGTATTGGTTCTGGGTTCAGGATTCGATGCCGACTTTGATGTATCATTTTTTATTTGGCATCCACTACATCATATATATCAATGCTTCTCCACATTTATGTGCCAATGTGTTTATCTGGTGTTGTTGTTGCTTTATATGTTTAAAATTTTGAAAAAAAATGAATATATTTTGTATTTTTTAATGTTTGTCATGGTTTTTCGATTTTTTCCGAAACGATCTTTTCTGGACCCTCGTCGAATTTTTGCTGATGTTGAGCTTTTAATGAGGATATTGTTGTAATGGCTTTGAGCCCTATTGTTTGTTAAGAATTGTAGCAAGAGAAGGTGTCTGCCTCGCCTAGGTGTCCAAGGCGTGACGGGGACATTAAACAACCCATGGCAACATTGTAAAAATGCCTAAGTTGTGACTTAGGAAAGTATGGGGAAATATGTTCTATTCCTTCATTAACTTTATTTGCTAATTATTTCTAAAGTTACTTTAGAGATAACTTAAGTTGTCTCAATGAAAGATATAGTCCCAGCCGTTGACCTCGGAGAAGGCTAGATCTTATCTAAGCCACTCATATTGAGGCTATTGAAATATTGTAACTTCGAAGAATATTCTACCGAAGATGGAATGTTGAATAATATTATTATATTATATTTATTAATTAGGCCCTATTGTGCCTTTGTAAAAGTCGGCCGTTTTGTGCCTTGACAATTAAATGTAAATTAAAAGGGTAAAGTGACAGGTCGGTCCATACCTAATTAAGGGAGGCCATACTACTATTTATAAAGGAGGTTAGCACCTCATTTGCACACTCACTCATGTGCTCTGCAACAAGAGGAAAAAGTGCGCAAGTCTTGAAGGAGTAGTTGTTGCAACTGTGGGTGACGTCAAGGAGGGTTTTGGTCTATCTCTTGGTATTTCTTGGTTTCCCAACAAAGAAGATGAAGATAGACCGTATACATCCATGTACCAAAGAAGATGAAGAAGAAGCTACTTTTGAGATACAAAGTATATCATATGGAGATTAATTGTAAGGAGCAGAAGGCTCCAAAGATGATCGAACATTAGAATAGAACTCACAGTAGACTTGGTCAATGGATAATGAAGCCACCTTGACAGGAAGCAAAATTCGTTTGAAGTCTGACTCAACTTTTCATATTAAGAATTGGTATTCAACACCAAGTATATCTTGCAGAGACTATGAAGTTTTTGTAGACTTAGAAGAAATCAAGACTCAGAGTAAGCCTGATCTCAGAAAGGATCAGATGGGAAAAAGAGACATCTTCCAGGACTGGCAGACAAATTCCATGAGTTGAGAATATTAGATCGTAGCCTCAGAGACCTCTAGGAGACATGAAATCTCCCGAGAAGATTTCCTTGTTTTAGTGACAGAGGAGGAAGCCAGTCAGAAGGATTGGGATACGGTTTTGCCTTGAGACCATAAGGGAAGTCAATGGTAACTTCCAAGATTGATCTAACAGATCAAGCATGCTGCAGATAACAGTGTAAAGATGTACAAATCCTGATTTGTGTTTAGAGAATTCTCCCAACAAGAGGGAGAAGACTATGACAAGACACTTTCTCTAGTAATCAGAGGAAGTATATATAGAACAACAAGACTCATTAAAAGAAGCCGACACAAGATGAGATTCAGAGTGAGCAGGTATGAAAATTCCTGTATTTGAGATTGAGTTATCTCCAGTGCCAGTTGGTGTAGTACATGATTTGGGCCATGCAGACATGACTACAATAGAAGATTGAGCTACCTCTAGAGAAAGAGGATAAGCTACCCTCGATGTCATTTATTGAGCCACTCTCAGTTTCAGATGAAGCTATTGTCATGATAGAGTAGAGGAGTTACTCTCAAAGTTCAGCAGCCACAGTGGCGATGGAGAAGTCATTCTCAGCTTCATAACAACTTCAGGTGCAGAATCCTAGTCCCAAAGGAACAGTTGGAGAGAGAGTAGAGGACATACTCTCAGGCAGTGAGATAGAGGACATACTCTCAGGCAGTGAGATAGATAGTGCTTTGCAGAAAGCACATAGAGCTAGCACATGATTGTGCAGTTTAAGTTGCGGCTGAGCAAGTTGAAGCAAGCTCTAAGAGCTTGGTATGGCAGGATTGATAGTTTTCTGATGAGCTTGGGCTTTACCAAGAGTAAAACTGATCCCAACCTTAACTTCAAGATTGAGAATGATGGACCAGTTATATTGCTACTATACGTGGATGACTTATTCTTGATAGATGAAGAAAAACTCATCACAGATTGTAAGAAGAAGCTTGCCGCTGAATTTAAACCGAGGACCTAGGCTCGATGCACTATTTCTTAGGTCCTGAAGTATGGCTGAGCCCAGAAGAGATTTTCCTTAATCAAGGAAAGTATGATGTGGAAATTCTGAAGAGATTTGATATGATGGATTGCAGAGCCATATCCACTCCTATGGAGACGAATATGAATTTATTGGCTGATACTTCGTCAGAAATAGTTGATGTTACTCTATACAGATAGATGATTGGTTCGTTGATGTATCTGACGAACACCAGACCAAATATATGCTTTGCTGTGAATACCTTGAGTCAGTATCTGGTGGAGCCTAGAAGTGTTCACCTTGTAGCTGCAAAGCATGTGATGAGATACCTTATGGCCTCTGTTATACTGGAGACTGTGACTTCAGATTGTATGGCTATACTGATTTAGATTGGACTGGAAGTGCTTCAGACAAAAAAAGCACTTCAAGATGTTTCAGTTTAGGGTCAGCCATGACTTCGTGGCAAAGCAGGAAGCAATCCAGTATTGCTCTCAGCACGACAGAAGTAGAGTACATTGCAACATGTTCCGCCAGTTGTGAAGCCGTATGGCTTCAGAAGTTGTAGATAGGTTTGTTCGATATGGAGATGGAAGCTACCATGATTCTATGTGATAATCAAAGTTGCATAAAGATGACAGAGAACCCAGTGTTCCATGATAAGACAAAACACATAGAGATCCGGTATCACTACATTTGTGACATGGTGCAGAAGGGAGCTGTGAAGCTCCAATATGTTGGCACAGATGAGCAGGTAGCAGATGTGTTGACTAAGCCTCTATCTCATGTGAAGTTTGAGTACTTTCGAGACAAGCTTGGTGTAGTCTGAAAGGACCTCCCTTGAAAGGGGGAGTGATGCTGATGATACTATGGTATTCTGATCACCAGCAGGGCAACTTGGTTAAGATTTATATCCCAGGGGATTGATCATCCTTGGACAGATCCCGTGAGGTCCAAATGGACGGTCTATTGGAGTGCCTATGTATGTATATACTTGCTGTGGTTAGTAGTGTGGTAGCTCAGATAGGATTTATATCCTAGGGAATTTTATTATCTTGGACAAATCCCGTGAGGTCTAGATGGACGGTCTGTTGGAGTGCCTATGTATGTGTATATTTGTTGTGGTCAGTAGGGTGGCAACTCAATTAGGACTTATATCCTATGGGATTTTATTATGCCTAGACAGATCCCGTAAGGTCTAGATGGACGGTCTGTCCAAGTGCCCACAATTGTTGTTGTTGTTGCTGCTACTGTTGATGCTCCTGTCTCATTATGTTGCCATTGATGTTGTTGTTCTAGCTTCGTGCCATTGATGTTGTTCCAACTTCGTGTTGTTGATGTTGATGTTCCAACTTCATGCTGTTGATGATGTTGATGTTCCAACTTCGTGCTGTTTATGATGTTAATGTTCCAGCTTCATGCTGTTGATGATGTTGATGTTCCAGCTTCATGCTGTTGATGTACAAGCTTCATGTTGTTGACGATTTTGATGTTCCAGCTTCATGCTGTTGATGATGATGATATTACTCCAACTCCGTGTTGCAGATGATGATGATGTTGATCTTCCAACTTCATGCTGTTGATGATGATGATGTTACTCCAGCTCCGTGCTGCAGATGATGATGATGTTCAGTTTCTACTGATGTTGATGATGAGAAAAACTTCCGATGACCTATAGATATAATAGATAGTGTTCTAGATGTTGATGACGATCTCTCCTCCTCTTGATGTTGTATTGAGTCCAATTAGTTGTTATTGATGTTGTCTGTAGAATATTGTTCTTGTTAAGGGGGAGTGTTGAAATATTGTAACTTCGAAGAATATTCTACCTAAGAGGGAATGTTGAATAATATTATTATATTATATTTATTAATTAAGCCCTATTGTGCCTTTGTAAAAGTCGACCCTTTTGTGCCTTGACAATTAAATGTAAATTAAAAGGGTAAAGTGATAGGCCGGCCTAGACCTAATTAAGGGAGGCCATACTACTATTTATAAAGGAGGTTAGCACCTCATTTGTATATTCACTCATGTGCTTTGCAACAAGAGGAAAAAGTGCGCAAGTCTTGGAGGAGTAGCTGCTGCAACTAGGGGTGACATCAAGGAGGGTTTTGGTCTATCTCTTGGTATTTCTTGGTTAAATGGTGCGCTACTCTTCCTAGTGAAGGAGTAGAGGAGGATCTTCTGTTCGGTCTTTGGTCTATCTATATTGAGGAAGTTTTTGCTGGGTTTTCTCCCCCATGAGGGTTTCCCGGGATAATCTATGTGTCTCTATTGCTTCTGTGATTGCCTCTCTTTCAATGATCTTATTTATGCAACTAATGTGCTAAATGATTATAATAATAAAGAAGAATCGTAACTGCTCGCTGTATAAGTAAAACTTCAACAGAGGCTAGATCTAATCTCAACCCTCCATCCTTTTGGAGATCTAGGTTTAGGGATTTTGCATGATGAGATAACCTAAGTGGGGCGAATTCTTTCTTATACTGCATGGGTGAGGACACAAGACAACATAGAACTCGTTGTGAGAGCATCTTTAGCGTGAGGTTGGAGAAGAGAGAAGAAGGGCACAAGAGAGTCTTGCTAAGGAGATTTCTGAAGAGAGAGGGTGCATTTGCAGGTGAAGAGGAGGCACACTCAACGATCATAAGATCGAAAATAGAGCTGTAACTTTTCAAGGGGCGCAAGGGGCCTTTGGAGGCTAGGAGGGCGCTACCAAAGATCAGAAAAGGAGGGCCGTGAGGGCTGGAACAACTACAAGAGATTTCTGAAGTGGTTGAAGCGTTGCATGAGGGTTTGGAGGATATATTCTGGATCTGATTTGTAAGAGAAATCCTTGTATTATACTTGTAATTTGCAGCTGCTATATTATTCATAAAAGAGAATAAAAGATTTTTCTTCACTGGTTTTCCCCTTGTGGGTTTTTCCAGGGACAGTTGTCCAAAAATCTCTTGTGTACTATTGTGTGTGTATGCATTTATTTCTGTTGTGCTTGATTATTTTACTTAGCATTGTGTTATCTAGTATAGATCTGAATTTGATTAAGTGTTAAGATTGAAATTCAATGGATAATCTATTGAGCTAAGTAACCAAGAGTGCTGGGTCTTGGAAGTTTTACATGGTATTAGAGCAAATCTCTGATTGAACACACAGGTCAGAGGATCGATTCTTGCCAAGGGTTTTACTGGTTAAGTTAGTTCTCAGATCAGATCTATGGCTGCCACCAACATAAGGTATGAAGACAGGTTGGAGGGTGCATCCAACTACCTTCAGTGGAAGGTGAGAAAATGACAACAGTACTGAAAGAGAACAAACTATGGACGCATGCTAGCACTACAGTAACGCCACCAAGGGATCCTATTGCTTTGGATCTTCATGAAGTGAAGGAAGCAAGGGCGCAAAGGATCATTTTGGATCGTGTCAAGGATCACCTGATTCCGCATTTGGCAGATATTGCATGATGAGATAACCAGTTTAGAATGAAAGTGTATATATGTGATGTCTCAAGCATGGAATACAACAAGTAAACAAACACAATGGAACCTATATAAGTAGCAAGCTCCTCTCAAGCTTGGCTAGTAGGTTCCATGAAGAATGCGCCCAAGCAATTGTGCCCTCTCTTCTTTGTTGCCTATTCCACTGAACTGATGCGCCATTGATCCTCCCTTGGCCAATGAAGAAACCCTTGCATACAAACAAGCCCTTGTATGCTGCCTCAACAATGAACCACTCAGATCTGCAATAGCTCAAGTAACACTAGTGCCTGCTAAGCTTGTGCCCTCCTCCAAGAGTGCGCCCTCCACCAAGCAAGAACTCACACCACAAATAAATGAGGCCCTAAGCCTCCTTGCGCCCTCCATGAATGATGGCGCCCAAGCTCTCCTCATCCAACGCTTCCATTCTCCTCTGCAAATTCTCCAAGTGAACAAATGAGTGAACGAGCCTCCAAATGCCCTATGCGCCCCTCTTGAACCATCCATAAGGAAACGTAGAGATCAATGGCCTAGATCACTCCTAGCCATCTCTAATCAATGGGTGAGATCATCTCAAAAGAATCTCACTTAGAAACCCACGTTGGGTTAAGTTTCCTAAGTTCAGTTTATGTCCCTCAATTCACCCACTTAGTGAATTAATTGTCACTTTTACCTTAAGTGACAAATTCCACCTTTTTGACTTAGGATAAAGTCAATGTGGAATTAGACATAAAGTACAAGGTACATAGGTACAAATATTTCCCTCTTGTGGTTAGAGACCCACAATCACAAGGGCACCACTTCCCAAGGTACACCAAAACTCAACACTCCCTCTTACCGAGGAAAGTGTTTCTCACCAAGACCATCTTGTCTCTGAAGTAGACATGCTTGCCCCTTGGCAAGGCCTTGGTGAGAATGTCTGCAACTTGCTCATCAGTCAGAGTGTACTGAAGCTGTACTGCCCCACGCTGAACCAAATCTCTGATGAAGTGATATCTGATCTTAATATGCTTCGACCTGTCATGAAACACTGGATTCTCAAAGAGTTTGATACAATTATGATTATCACAGTGAATGACAGTCGGAGGCAACTCCTGACCAAATACTCCAACCAACAACTTACGAAGCCAAATGGCCTCGCAACTGGCTTGACTAGCTGCCATGTACTCTGCCTCGGCTAAACTCAAAGCAATTGACCTCTGTTTCCGGCTGAACCAGGAAACAAGTCTGACCCCAACCCAAAACAACACCCTGAAGTGCTCTTCCTGTCAATGGCACATCCTGCCTAGTCTGAGTCTGCGTAGCCAACCAAACTCACTCCATCCCCTCTGACATAGTCCAGATCATAATCCACTGAACCTGCAATGTACCTCAAAACATGCTTTGCCCCAATCCAGTGAACACTCCTTTGCTCCATCATGTATTGGCTGAGAGTGTTCACGACAAAACAAATATCTGGTCTAGTGTTGACCAGGTACATCAACAACCCGATCAACTCCCTGTATCCTGTAGCATCCACCAACTGGGAATCTGAAGCACTAAGCTTCTTTCAGTTGGTGACCATAGGTGTCGACATAGGCCTGCAATCCTCCATCTGAAATATGCTCAAGATGTTTGCAACAAACTTCCCCTGTCCTAGGAAGATGTAACCCTTCTCCTGCCAAACCTCCATGCCCAAGAAATAGTGCATCAACTCGATGTCAGTCATCTCAAACTCTGATGCAAGGCTCAACTTGCACTCAACTATGAGATGCTCCGCTCCCGTGATGAACAAGTCATCCACATACAGAATGAGAATAAGTGTGTCCTCACCTCTAATGATGTAGTAGAGGTTAGGATCAATATCGTTCTTCTCAAGCACCATCTGAAGAAAATATTAGTCTATGCGTGAATACCAAGCACTGGGAGCTTGCTTCAGACCATACAATGCCTTTCTCAGAAGGCACACACGAGACTCTTTCTCCAACACCTCAAACCCCTGTGCTGCTCAATGTACACCTCCTCCTCCTCAATAAATCCATTGAGAAATGTGGTCTTTACATCCATCTGATGTATCCTCCAACCCATCTTTCCCACTATGGCAATAATACTCCAAATGGAAGTGTATCTCGCAATTGGTGTTGATGTCTCATCATAATTAACTCCCTCTACCTGAGAGAATCCACACGCTACAAACCGGGCCTTGTGTTTCTCTATGCTGCCATCCACAACATACTTGGTCTTATACAACCATCGGGTAGTCACAACTGACTTCTCCACTGGCTTCGACACCACCTCCCATACATCATTGCGCATAATGGAGTCATACTCCTCCAACATGGCCTCTCGCCAAACTTGCTGGTCAAATTCCTGCACAAATGTCGTGGGCTCTGAATCTGTGATGCTCGTCACCATCGCCAAGTAGGACCCGAGCCGCTCTGGTGCTCTGCTCTCTCTGAACAATCTGTTGGGCTCTCCAACATTCTCCTTGGCTTCCTTTAGGGTCTCCTGAAACCATCTCGGTTTCCTCTTCCCTGGAATAACCAAAGGAGAAGTAATATCTCCGCGCCCAAGAGTCTCTGCCTCATATCTAATCCCAACACTCTGAGATCCTGAAGCCTCTGCACCCTCTTCCTGAAACCTATGCAACTGTGAACTTGAAGCTCTGCAAGGTGACCCTGTCACCCCTGAAACTCGTGCACCCGACACCTAAGGCTGTGCTCCCTCTAAAACATCAATTTGAGTCTCCGGGACCTCCTTAATACTGTCTCTCGACTCGAGAGACCTCCTGAAAGCTCTAGCCTCCTCAAATCTAACATCTCTGCTCACCACCACTTTCCGTTGTGATGGAATGTAGATCCGGTAGGCCTTCGAGAGCTTTGAGTAACCAACTAAGATCCCCTATTGGGCTGTGGGGTCTAGCTTTGTCCTCTTCTCTGAGGGGACATGAGAGTATGTTAAGCATCCAAAAATCCGTATGTGCTCAACATCGGGCCTCCCACCAGTGAAGGCTTCCTTAGGAGTTTTCCTCCCCAAAATCCTGTGGAGACTCCTGTTCTGCAGATAAACTGCAACAACACTCTCCTCAACCCATAGGTATAAAGGCAGTGCTCGATCATGCAACATCGATCTTGTTACACCTGTAATGGCCTTGTTCTTCCTCTCGGCAACCTCGTTCTGCTAGGGGTTGTAAGGCATGATCATCTATCTTTTGATCCTTGCTTGGGTACAAAAGTCTACAAACTCTGTGGAGGCATACTCACCTCCATTGTTTGACCGCAAGACCTTGATCCTCTTTCCTGTCCAGTTCTCCACAAGAGCTTTGAACTCTTGGAACCTCTTGAAGACCTCACTCTTGGCCTTCAGGAAATAGATCCAGGTATTCCTTGAGTGGTCATCTATGAACGTGAGATAATACTCACAACCACTCAAGGACACACAAGACATAGGCCCACACACATCTGTGTGTACTAAATCCAGTATCCCAGCTGACCTGCTGTCACTGTTGGGGAAAACAACCTTGGTAAACTTACCAAGGGTATGCCCTCTGCAGACATCCTGATGCTCTAAGCTGAACTGTGGCACTCCTGTCACAACCTCTCTTAGCCCTCCAAGAGCCCCATGATGTAGGTGAGCCATCCTCCGATGCCATAACTCACATAGTCGACTGCTGCTATCGCTATTCACTGCCAAAGCATGTAGGGGCTGAAAAAACAATTTGTATAGTTTACCATCCCTCACTCCAATCACCTGCCCTGAGGTGAAACGAGACCCCTTAGGGTGTATGAGGACCTCTGTCCCTTTAAAGGACATCGCAAGACCCCTGTCCTGGAGGGTGGAAACTGATATCAAATTCTTCTTCAACCCAAGGACGTACAACACATCCTTGAATGAAATGGGTGGCATAGTGTCCCTCTGAAATGTCACTGTGCCACGCCCAACAACTCTGACTATGGTGTCATCACCAAGTGCAATCTCCATCTTGACCTCAGGATCTTTGGATCTCTCACACCCGTCATGTGGCTTGAAGCTCCACTGTCTATATACCAGACGCTAGGTGTTGTCTCAACTAAAGTGCAACAAATAAGGAAGGCACACTCCCTCTCAAACTGTGCCGTAAACTCCTCATTTGTTGTAGTTGTTGTACCACCCGATCTCTTCTTCCTGTTGGGACACTGTCCAACATAATGCCCCATCTTCTTACAAGCAAAGCACTTCACTTTGCTCAGATCTCTCTTCTGCCCACTACCACTCTCTTGTGGCTTGGCCGCCATCTTGGGACTCTGTCTAGCACCCTTGCCGACCTTCTTTTTTCCCTTTGTCCAATGAGCAAGATCCTCATCCCCCTCTGATATATGCTGCTATCCTGAAGATCCAGAGCTGCATCTCAACTCCTCCTATACGAAGTCGTCCCAGAGTCTCTCCCAACTAGGCATGACCTCCCTGGCCACAATGCCTCGCACAAAGGAACCCCAAGGTTTGGAGAAGCCGTTTAAGGATTTCCTCACCAAAAAGTCGGGATCTACAATCTCCCCAACTACTGCCAACTCATCTCGAGTCTGTGTAAATCTCCCAAGGTCTGATGTCACCGACTCTGACTTGAGCATCTGAATGCTCTTGAGCTTCTCCTGTAGAACCATCTTTTGGTTCTGATTGGGACTTTGGTAGAGCTTGCACAATGAGCCCCACATCTCAAAGGCATAGTTCTTCCCAATCAAATGGGGTAGGACATGGTCTCTCATCGCATCGCAGATAGTCCTCTTAGCCTTGGTGTTCCTCTTCCTGAACTCTGCGACCAACAAGGGAGCAATGATAGGAGGAAGAACCACTGGAGCTTGAACTATATCCTATAGTTCAAGATCCTCCAAGACAAATACAATCCTGGTCTTCTAAGGGGACCAATTGCTAGCTCTGGCTAGCCTATCCTTTGCCCTCATCTGAGTCACCGACGTGGCTGTCCACTGAAACTCAAATTGATGTAAACATTGTAAAAGAGTACAACCTCACTCCTGTCAACACAGGTGTGAAAATAGGCTGTCCAACACTGTCCTAAACAGTCACACAAACTGCCCACTATATGCTCTACAAATCAGCAAACTCTTAGCCACCTAGGCTCTGATACCATGTAGATTTTTGAGGAACTATGAAGGCTGCCCAACATGCCTGTCTTATGACCTCTTGTTGGGCTCTAAGTTTAGTCAACCAATTCTGTGCTTGCTGCTGTTTTAGGACAGCAAACAGGTTTGTTCAATTCTGCAAGAAATCTGCCTTCAAATGATGGTCATATGTTTTTTTAAGGTGCCTTTTCAAGTAGTTTTAGTAACTCAATGTTAGCACATGCAAACCTCAAAACATATAGCACTCCTCTAGGGTCTTAACAAGCTCCTACTGCTTATTTAAACACTAAGCATACATGGAATTTGAACACAAGTATTTTTGGTCAACATGACCCTGGATAAAACCCCCCAGGGAAAACCAATTTAGAATGAAAGTTTATATATGGTGATGTCTCAAGCATGGAATGCAACAAGTAAACAAATACAATGGAACCTGTACAAGTAGTAAGTTCCTCTCAAGCTTGGCTAGTAGGTTCCATGAAGAATGCGCCCAAGCAAGTGTGCCCTCTCTTCTTTGTTGCCTATTGCACTGAACTGATGCACCCTAGATCCTCCCTTGGCCAATGAAGAAACCCTTGCATACAAACAAGCTCTTGTATGCTGCCTCAACAATGAACCATTCAGATCTGCAATAGCTCAAGTAACACTAGTGCCTGCTAAGCTTGCACCCTCCTCCAAGAGTTTGCCCTCCACCAAGCAAAAACTCACACCACAAATAAATGAAGCCCTAAGCCTCCTTGCGCCCTCCATGAATGATGGCGCCCAAGCTCTCCTCATCCAACACTTCCATTGTCCTCTCAATGCTCCTCTCCAAACTCTCCAAGTGAACAAATGAGTGAATGAGCCTCCAAATGCCCTATGCGCCCCTCTTGAACCATCCATAAGGAAACGTAGAGATCAATGGCCTATATCACTCCTAGCCATCTCTAATCAATGGGTGAGATCATCTCAAAAGAATCTCACTTAGAAACCCGCTTTGGGTTAAGTTTCCTAAGTTCAGTTTATGTCCCTCAATTCACCCACTTAGTGAATTAATTGTCACTTTTGCCTTAAGTGACAAATTCCACCTTTTTGACTTAGGATAAAGTCAATGTGGAATTAGACATAAAGTACAAGGTACATAGGTACAAATATTTCCCTCTTGTGGTTAGAGACCCACAACCACAAGGGGACCACTTCCCAAGGTACACCAAAACTCAACAAGAATGGGGTGTCGGAAAGGAAGAATAGGTCCATTGTGGGAGCCACCAAGGCCATGTTACATGATCAAGATCTGTCTATGTTCCTTTGGGCAGAAGCGTGCAACACTGTAGTCTATTTGCAGAACAGGTGTCCACACAAGGTGATGGGGAGGATAACGCCAGAGGAGGCATTCACAAGGAAGAGGTCAGAGATAGGCCATCTATGCATCTTTGGGTGCTTGGTCTACTGCCGTGTTCCAGTAGAGAAAAGGACCAAGCTAGAGCCTATTGCAGAGAAAGGCATAATTGTCGGTTATAGTGAGACCTCAAAGGGATACAAGTCTACATTCCTGCCAAGAGAAAGACGATGATTAGGAGGGATGTGAAATTTGAGGAAGACATGGCTCATTAGAAGTGTTGTGGAAAAATAGAAGCAGAGGGCATGACAATACCCAAGGAGGAGCTGACGTAGAGATTGCAGATCACTAGTCGCCAGACAGTTGTACAGAGTGGGCTGCAACAATAGTAGCAACAACATGCGCGTGAACATGAGGATGATGAGTTGGATGTGGAGCAAGAGGTTCCACCCACGTAGGCAGAGTCTTCTAGGAGGAGGAGGCCCGAGTGGGCTGAGCAGACATTGAGGGACGCTCAGGAGCAGGTGGACACTCCTAGGACTTCGATTAGATAGAGCAAGCCACCACAAAGATTCTCCAACTATATGGCTCTTATGACCGAGTTGATTCAGGCTGAACCTTCCAACTACCAAGAGGCATCTAAGCATAAGGTGTGGAGAGACACCATGGTGGAAGAGTACGCATCCATCATGAAGAATGATGTATGGGAGGTTGTACCACAGCCTTAGGACAGATCAATAATTGGTTTGAGATGGATCTACAAGATCAATCATACTGCAGATGGCAGCATGGATAATTTCAAGGCATAGTTTGTTGTGAAGGGTTTCTTGCAAAAGGAAGGGATTGAATTTGGTGAGACATTTGCACCGGTGGCTCAATACTCTTCTATTAGGACCGTGATATCCATAGCAACCGAGTTAGGATGGGAGATCCACCAGATGGATGTCATGATAGCGTTCTTGAATGGGGTCATAGAGGAGGAGATCTACATAGAGCAGTTAGAGGGATTTGAGGTGTATCACAGGGCATCTCATGTATGCAAGTTAAAAAGGACATTATATGGGCTAAAGCAGGCACCACGTGCATGGTACAACAAGATAGATAGCTATCTGTTGGAGATGGGCTTCACCAAGAGTGAGGCAGACTCAAACCTATACTACATTGTGATTGGGGGAGAGACGCTCATATTGGTGTTGTATGTTGACGATCTATTCATGGTAGGATCGAGGAAGTTCATTGCAGGTTGCAAGAAGGATCTTGCTGAGGAGTTTGAGATGAAGGACTTGGGTTTGATGCACTACTTTCGAGGCTTGGAGGTGTGGCAACAGGATGGGCAGATATTCCTTGGACAAGGGAAGTATGCCATAGAGATTCTGAAGAGGTTTGGGATGCAATATTGTAGGCTCATGACAACGCCCATGGTGACCAATTGGAAGAAGATAGATGCTACTGGGTCTGAGGGAGTGGATCCCACATTATACAGGCGACTCATAGGTTCCTTAATGTATACAGTATTTGGTCAACACCAGGCCAAATATGAGTTTGCAGTGAATACACCTAGCCAGTTCATGGTAGAGCTGAGACGTGTACATTGGGTCGCTGCAACACATGTTTTGAGATACCTGCGTGGCACAATGGAGTATGGACTGAGCTATACTCGAGGAGATGGAGTGAGGCTCATGGGATATTCAGATGCAAATTGGGATAGTAGTGTTGTGGACATGAAGATCACTTTGGGTTGTTGTTTTAGCTTGGGGTCGGGTGTGATTCCTTGGTTCAGCAGGAAGCATAAATCAATTTCTTTAAATTCTACAGAGGCTGAATACATGGCAGCTAGTATGGCATCGTGTGAGGCTGTTTGGTTTTGCAAGCTTCTCATGGGATTGTTTGATCGAGAGTTGGAGCCGACAGTGATCCAATGTGATAATTAGAGTTGTATGAAGCTCTCTGAGAACCCAATGTTTCACGACAGGTCCAAACATATTGAGATCAGATATCACTTCATTAGGGAATGTGTATAGAAGGGCAGCGTGAGGCTACAGTACGTGCCAACTAGTGAGCAGTTAGCAGATATATTGACGAAGCCTTTGGTGAAAGGGAAGTTTGTCTTTTTCAAAGACAAGCTGGGAGTTGTGCAGAACACCTTCCTCGCTAAGAGGGAGTGTTAAGAATTGTAGCAAGAGAAGGTGTCTGCCTCACCTAGGTGTCCAAGGCGTGAGGGGGACATTAAACAACCCATGGCAACATTGTAAAAATGCCTAAGTTATGACTTAGGAAAGTATGGGGAAATATGTTTTATTTCTTCACTAACTTTATTTGCTAATTATTTCTAAAGTTACTTTAGAGATAACTTAAGTTGTCTCAACGAAAGATTAAGTCCCAGCCGTTGATCTTGGAGGAGGCTAGATCTGATCTAAGCCACTCATCTTGAGCCTAGATCTAATCTCAACCCTCCATCCTTTTGGAGATCTAGGTTTAGGGATTTTGCATGAGGAGATAACCTAAGGGGGGCAAATTCATTCTTATAATGCATGGGTGAGGACACAAGACAACATAGAGCTCATTGTGAGGTTGAAGAAGAGAGAAGAAAGGCGCTAGAGAGAGTCTTGCTAAGGAGATTTCTGAAGAGAGAGGGCGCATTTGCAGGTGAAGAGGAGGCACGCTCAACCATCATAAGATCAGAAATAGAGCTGTAACTTTTCAGGGGGCGCAAGGGGCCTTTGGAGGCTAGGAGGGCGCTACCAGAGATCAGAAAAGGAGGGCCATGAGGGCTGGAACAACTACATGAGATTTCTGAAGTGGTTGAGGCTTTGCATGAGGGTTTCGAGGATATATTCCAGATCTTATTTGTAAGAGAAATCCTTGTATTATACTTGTAATTTGATGCTGCTATATTATTCAGAAAAGAGAATAAAAGATCCTTCTTCACTGGTTTTCACCTTTTGGGTTTTTCCAAGGACAGTTGTTCAAAAATCTCTTGTGCACTATTGTGTGTGTATGCATTTTATTTCTGCTGTGCGTGATTATTTTACTCAGCATTGTGTTATCTAGTATAGATCTGAATTTGATTAAGTGTTAAAATTGAAATTCAATGGATAATCTATTGAGCTAAGTAACCAAGAGTGTTGGGCCTTGGACGTTTTACATTGTTGACCGATCATGTGCCTTGAAGATTTTAGGGGTTACCCTGGGTACCATTATCAAAATGCGGGGAAGTCCTTAGGGGTTTTCCCTGGCCAGTGTAACCTAGAAAAAAAGTTATAACTACTAGATGATTAATGTTATCTATGTACTAAATGGTTGATGCTTTAATGATTATCACTAATCCAGTAGTTAAATCCATGTTTTCATTTTTTTGCAACTGATTCGACATTCTGCATGCTTTTTTGAATATATATGCACCAAGATTCAAAATATATTAAAATATGTATTATATAAAAAAATGCTCCTGAAACGCTTCACTCCTAGAAGCTTTTTCAAAATTATGCTTCTCGCTGTTGCTTCTGCTACTGCTTTCTGCTCCCTCTCCCAACTCTTAATAGCCTTGTAATATAGACAAGTCATTAAATAAGGTCCAACAATGGTTATGACTAGGGTTAGGGTGTAGGCCTATAAATAAAGATGGAAACTCATAATGGAGGCATTGAGTATTGTATCTTGTGTCTTTGGCACTATTTGGAGGCTTCCCCCTTGAAAGGTTAGGAGAGTTCCCTCAGTCTTGAAGAGGGTGGATAATATAGTTCTTTTGGCATCGCAAGGTGTCTTCTTGATGTTCTTGTTACTATTCTTGATGTTCTTGTTATTCTTATTGATCTTCTTGTTACTTTTGGACCCTAAGGATCCTATCAAGTGGTATCGGAGGCACTTTTCTGGGCTTTTTGTTGCAACATTGATTTGGTACTTAATGTTGCTCTAGCTATGGTTGATCACATAAGTGGGTTTTGCTGTTTTTTTCCCTTTCCCATTGGTATCATTCTTATCTTTTGGTAGCTTGTCATATTCACCTTCCAATGGTACTATAGTTTCATTAGTGTTTTCAAGCAAATCTGGAAAAAAAGGAAATACTTTGTGGTTTTCAAATTTTCCATATAGTTAGTTTTCTTTTGTATTAGTCTGTTCAAAGTTTCCACTCGGCCAGTTTTCTTTGGTCATATCAACCATAAAAAAGAAAAACTCTTACCATTCATATTCTTTATCCATTGTCCCCTATGGGACGCCATTGTTAGGTTAATTTATCTAATGAATTATAGGGGGCATAGGCTTTTTGAAAGAACCTTTCTCCAATAGGCCCTGATGATTTTGCAAAGATCAACGATTTACACTATCAAGGAGAGTGTTTAGGAAAGTGCTTCATTTTGAATGACAATACCTAGTAGGGCATGCACCGTGGTGTTTTCTTGCAAAAATAGAACTAAGAAAATACAAAATATATTTTTTTTGGTACAACCCTCCCTGCGTTAACATATTTTTTGGTAGAGAAGATGGAGTGGATTTGTTACTTGGCATGTGTTGTACCTATATGCAGGTATCTATGATTTTTTCTTTGTTACAGAGTGATTTGCTTTGGAGCTTCTTTCTTAACACAGGCTGTTGGTTGGACTATTTGAGATTTGGGGTGTGGTAGATATTTATGTCATCCACTCAAGTCTGCAATAGTAGTTGGCCGAAACTTGTTAGTTTTATGCAACGATCCATTGCCTCAATCGTATTGCCATTTCTCTTAGTGTGACAAATTACACTGTTTTTTTGGTGGTTGATACATAACAATTTAGTGGGTTTTCTTAGTGCAACGTTCTTTGTTCTCCTCCATCCAACACATGCATAGTCTACAGGATGTACAAGAGCCAAAAGAAGAGCCAGGGGTCTGAGGGGAGTCTCAAAACAATATATACATGACAAACTTATCTTATGTTTGCAAATATTTAGATCTATTACTATTCTATTGTAGATCATGGGAAGTTATTTGACATAGGGCACAAAAAATAGAAAAAATGTATTCGTTGAGTGAAATCACTACATTTTTTGGATCAAGGGTTCTTGAAGGGGTGATCAAGAATTATGAAGACCGAGCATTGGGAATTGTAATTCGCTGAAGGCATTTCATGGGGCATATATGATCCATCATGGTCGTTGGAGAAAATCATTACTTTTGCATCTCAAAACGCTGTGGGTTGTGATAGTTGTTGCCCGAAGTATAATCAACTTGAGGTGTAGAACATACCACCAATTTTGTTGTGTATCTGTGGACTGTGTTTGCTCATGCGGATTTGTAGACAATAGTGGCATTTCTTTTGAACATTGTACCAACATTGGGTGCCATTTCTCATTGCCATTTGGTGGCGGTGTTCCATAATGACCACAGGGCATCATAGCTCATTGTTAACAGTTGGACGTGTTATCCCCATTTTGTGGATAACTAAGGAGATTATGTCTCGAGGCCCTTAGGTTGCAGATATGGAGTGTCGAGAGACTACATGACCAACAATACCCTTTTGCACAGATGGAAACCCCTCTCACCATCACTGATGGTCACAGATTTCCAGATGGCATCCACTACATCAACTGGCTTCTGAAAGGCAGTGGACCTTGCTCCATGAGGTACAAGTCAGTATTATGGTGAGCATCATTTCAATATTTAAGCCACTTGAGTATGTTGTATCTTAGATTGCTCTAGATTTCATGATATATGCTTGGACATTATGCCTTTTGCCCCGCTTCACCTTGGTGGTTGACATTCTTCCCTAGTAAGTGGTCTTCCTTGGGGATGGGTTTGCTACTAGGAACTCCCTTAATGAGCCATCGTACCGTTCTCGACCATACTTACCACTTTCCATCATTATACCCCTCCATTTCCTTATATCTTGGGATTTTAGGGTGTATTGACTTGAGAAGGGGTTGTCCTTCATTCTATGGGAAGAAGGGGATGAAGGCCCAGAGGGATTGATGTTGGGTAAAAGATAAAATCCTTGTATGAACCTTTCAGATGCTTCGCCCAGGGATCACCCAAGAAAGCAGTGAAACACTTATCTTTGAGTAAAGGGGACCTACAATATAATAAAGAATCCTTAAAAGGTTAGTTGAAGGATAGGAGGTCTCATCACGAGATGACCTATCACATCCATGAATATCTAGTGGTATGACATTGCCATCATCTGGTCACCAAACCAAGGTAATGGCTCTCAGTTGCATGGTTGAGAGAAAGGGGGTCTCATCACGAGTCAACATTATCATTTCCACTAGGTGTTTGTGGGTGACATTACCCTTATCTAGTCACCACGCCAGGGCAGTGACCTTCAACCTTTCCTTAAACTTATGAAAGAATAAAAGAATGGCAATTAATGGGCTTGGAAAAAGTGCATTGCGGACGAAGGTACCACACCCTCTACAAAGGCACCCATGAATGAGACACTACGGTCCCTTGTATGTCATGAGACCTATGCCCATTGAGTCTTGACCCCAACCACTTCATACACTTTACATGGCTTAGAGAGGGATCTCTTGGAAACTCTCCTTGACCTAGGGAAAGATCTACTCAATAGGACACCTCATCAACCCTCCCATATTCAAGCTTGACAAGTCACTTAGTGTCTTTGAGCAATTAATTGTTTGATATAGTGATCTTTGATGCACATGCTTAGGTGGCTCATTTATTGATTGGATTCACTTATC
>ML852916.1:5195-25408 GCA_009831015.1 Picea engelmannii | reverse complement strand
AGGTTGACTTGCAATCCATTTATGACTTTGTCAAAGGAGGCTTTGAAAATTCAAAACAAAAAGAGTTATTAATTTCTTTGGAGAAAAGCATAAGGAAACTTCTACAAGCTAGAGAAAAAGAATGGAGACAAAAAAGTCAAGCACTATGGCTGCATAGCGGTGATGAGAACACAAAATTCTTTCAAGCCTATGCAAAAGGAACGAAAATGACAAACACTATTAGGGGAATCAAAGATCAGTCAGGGAGATTAGTTTCCTCTTTCGAAGACATGGAAAGGTTGGTCTCATCTCATTTCAAGTCATTATATGTAGTTGATCGAAGAGTCTCCATTGATGTAGTCTTATAGATGTCTCAATTGTTCCCGTGTTTTGTTGAAGAGGAGGAGAACAAAGAACTTATGGCAGAAGCATCAAAAGTAGAATTAAAATAATTTCTTCATAGCTTTCAAAAAGACAAAATCACGAGCCCAGATGGATGGTCCATAGAATTGTTTGTAGGTATGTATGATTTCATTATCTCAGACCTCTTCAAACTCATAGAAGAATCAAGAACTAATGGTTTTACACATCCCCCTTTCAATGTGACCTTCATAGCTTTAATTCCCAAGAAAGACACCCCTGAAAGATTGGATGATTATAGGCCCATCTCACTATGCAATTGTATATATACAATTATTGAAAAACTCACAAGAAAAAGAATAAAATGAACCCTCTCTAAATACCTTTCTCTGAACAGTTTGTTTTTTTGGAAGGAAGACAAATCCATGAAGCAATTGGTGTCACCCGGGGAGTTGTGCACAACATAAAGAAATAGAAGAAAAAAGGGCCAGTGCTAAAGATAGACCTTACAAAGGCATAAGATCGGGTCAGTTGGCTTTACTTGATATTACTTCTTACTCACCTAGATTTTGGATTTTCTTTTATAAATTGGGTCATGAGTTGCACTTCCTCGGTATCCTTTGCAGTTCTCATAAATGGAGCATCCACCTCTTTCTTCCAAGCTGAGAGAGGACTCCATCATGGATGCTCTCTATCCCCTCTCCTTTTCCTATTGGTGGCAGAGGGACTAAGAAGGGCTCTTTTGGAAGCCAAAAGTATCAAAACTTTTAACAGTAATCCTCTTACCCATCTACTTTCCCTTACTCACATGTTGTTTGTGGACAATGTTCTAATTTTCTACAATGGCCTAAGGGGTGATTTTGAACATTTGAGCACCATACTAGATATTTTTAGCAAGGCTATAGGCATGCAAATAAAAAACACATAATCTACCCTCTCTACTCACCTAATAAAGCTAGAAGAAGTCACTTTTTATAAATCTCTTTTCCCTTATATGGAAAAGACACTAGATGAGGGATTAAAATACTAGGGTTTTCATCTAAAACCAAACTCTTATACCAAAGTGGATTGGACCTGGTTATTATCAAAGATTGAGAAAAGTTTAAAATCTTGGAGCTTCAGATGTTTATCTAGAGCAGACATGTTTATCTTGGTAAAATCAGTCCTAGAGGAAATTCCAGTGTATTGGTTATCTATGGCTTGGATTCCAAAGGGAACGTTGGAAAAAATAAGAAAATTATGCTTCAAATTCCTTTGGGGAGGCCAAATGGAGATTTTTGTGATGCCTTAGATCAAATGGGATTCACTAACATTGCCAAATATTTTGGGGGGATGGGGCCTAAAAAATATACATTGTTTCTCCACTGCTCTTTCAACAAAGACGGGGTGGAGATTTATCTCCTCAAACAATTTATGGTCAAAGTTTATTCAACAAAAATATATCAATCCAGATTCAGTGGTGGATTGGATAAGAAGACTGAAAAAAAGGCACCAAAATAAATCCATCATGTGGAAAGCTTTGGTAAAATCCTTTGATGTTATCAGCCAAGGCTTGGCTTGGAAGGTAGGAAAAGGAAACTCTCTCATACTGGGCAAGGATTCATGGGTTGGAGCAAATGGTCAACACTTACTTCCCTAAAATATAATAGATAGTCTACATGAGAGAGGTGTTTTTCACCTGAATCGGATTGTAGATTATAACCAAACTTCGATCTGGAGTCAAGGCTAGGAAGATGAACAAGCTATAAAATTGGAAGAACACTTTATAGTTCCTTGGAATGAGTATATCAGGGTTCTTAAATTAATCCATATCAAAATAAATGATCGGGAATATCAATTACTGTGGCATCACATCCCCTTCGATGCATACTCCCCAAAAGAGGGTTATACTTTCCTGATGACTTTTCTTCATCAACAAGTCCCTTAATGGTGGTGGAAGGGGATTTGGAAAGAAAAATTCCCCCTCAAGGCTAGAGTTTTCATGTGGTGTCTTTTAAAGAAAAAGGTCCCTACTTGGGATAGGATGAAACTCATGGGTTTAGAAGGTCCGTGTTGGTGCCCCTTATGCAAGGGAGAGGAGGAAACATCTATACATATTTTTCTAGGATGTCCTTTTACTATTCAAACATGGAGAAATGTCTCATCTATTTTGGGTCATCAGTGAAACTAGCACAGAACATCCATTGAAGAAGCCTGGAAGTCGTGGGTACAAAATTACAAATACAAAATTTTCAAGGCAGTTCCCCTCCTCATTATTTGGGGAATTTGGATTGCCAGGAATTCTATTATTTTCAAGGAAAAAGAATCCCTTCTGGAGCTTATTGTAGCAAAAATCCTAGCTATCCTAGCACATTTTCCACAAGAGAAATATCTACCTCCCCCAATGTAGGTAATGGAAGAACATATAAACCCCTCTAGACCTTGGGATTTTTTTGATGGTGCCTCCAATATGATGGATATCATTGTGGGGGAGAGGGAGTTCTCCACCTTTATCCAACACACTCCTTTAAGTTAAAGTGGGGTCTGGGTTAGGGATCAAATAATTATGTAGAACTTATGGCTTTAAATCTCCTGCTCACTTTTGTTGGGGATAAAGGTATTTTAGATCTCCAGATCTTCGAGGATTCTATGGTGGTCATCAACTGGATGAGGAAAACACAAAAGTGCCACAACATATTTCTTGCAACATTACTTGAAGAATTTTTTTTAATTACAAATATATTTACAAATTTGTCTTTCAACCATGTCTACAGGGAAATAAATGTCGTAGCAGACTACTTATGTAAAGAGGGCACTTCTATGGCTCACGGGAAGTGGCACATCTTAGAGCTCTTGGATGGACAAAGTCAAGAACATTATCACAGGCCCTTTATAGAACATCCAACCCCATTTGTTTAAAGACTATTTTCCACCTTTTGTATATAAGATGGCGTATTCTAGTGCATAAGAAACAATGCAACAATTTTTATGACAAGGTCTTCATGAGACACATATAGGCTCAGTTTCAACCCTATTTCTTTAGGGGCAATTTTGTGTGTTGTTAAAAGACACTACTTCAGAGCACTTTGGTATTCTTCAACAAGACTTGTAGTTGGAATCTAGTATTTACTGAGAATTGTTTTAAACAATCTTAGTTTATCATGTCAAACATTAGTAAGATCTTTTGGGACTAAATGCATGTCTTCACATGCATTCTTCAGGATGTAAATTTTATATTTCTTAATAAAATTTACACTTTTTTCCTTTGGAAAAAAAAACAAATATTATGGTAATTAAAAAGATTTAATATATATGTCATACATATATGATATATCATTTATTACAATTTTTTAATAATATATATTAAATGTATATATTACATTTTTTTAATAATAATATATATTAAATGACATATTATATGTTGTATTAAAGGAATGTTTATTTTCAAAAAACTTTAAAATTATTAATGTTGTAAAGTTAATAATCATAAATACTTAATGTTAGTTATATAATAGTTATTAAAAAACTTAATGTATTTTAGATGATTATATTAATAATACAGATGCACAATTAATTTTTTTGTATAGAGTTTTGTTATGTTAAATTAGAATAGAGTAGCAATAAAAGGTGTCATACCTGGTCATCTTGAGTCATTTATAGTTTGATCATTGGGAGCCAGTTCCTACTTACTTCGATACCATTATACTTATTTAGATTATTTGGGAGCTTTATTTCTAGAGCTTCTCTAAAACAAATTTTGTAGTATCGATTTTCCTTTGCAAGGATCTTGATGTCCTCTAGGCACAAGTGGTGCCTAGTTTCAAGGGAGTGCTCTGCCAAGTAAAAGTGCGAATACGTTCATTTTTTTTACAAGAACAAAACACATCTATTTATAAAAACTGGGTGGTCGTAGCACGCAGAGAAGTACAAAAAAATCATCAATGATTTTCATCTTTGTCATCCTCCAAACTGAACTTCCTACTATCCTATCTTCTTCAGTAATATCATGTTTTTTACAAAAATTTAGTATATTCCAAAAATTTGTAGTATATCTATGATAGAAAACTCCTAATATGCATTATGTTCTACAAAACATTAACTACCTATCTGATTGGTTTGAGTAGTGTCTTCTTCTTCCATAGCTTCTTTTGATGTTGGTTGGTTCAAGTAAATTTCTGAGAAAGTTGTTGTTGGAGATGATCCTCTATTGGAGGAGGAATCCACTAACCCTTGAGGAGAAGGCGCCCTTTGAAGCAAGATTTGTTTCACCTGGACTCTTATTATGTCCAATTCATCATGTTGTTGTTGCAATGCTTCTCTCTGCTGGATGAGTATGTCTAGAATTTGATTGACCCGAGATGAAAGAGAATGATAGTCCAAATGAAATTGTTTGATTTCCTGTGCTAATATTTCAACTGCAGTGATCAATGTTTTAATATTTGCATTCCTTCATGCCATTGTCACGACGTTGACCCCTGTATTCTTCTTTCATCTCTTTGAAATTGAATTCCCACACCGTCTCTTCCTCCTTTGATTGAGAGCCACAACTAGAGACGTGTGCTCTTGTATCCTCGTCGATTGAGCATTGTCCATGTTCCTTTGTCCCTTCCTCTAGTCCACTATTGAGAGTGTTCGTCTCCACCTCTGCCAATTGGAGTTATACCTGATTTTGTGCTCGAAGTGCATGTGAATTTGCAATGGCCTTGCAAGCCATTTATAACCTCCACCTTTTGCCTCAATTTCAATGTCTGATTGTCTTAGGATATGGACGAGTATGACCACCTCAAGGTGAAGCATGTCGATCTGAATCTTCCCTTCTATGTTCCTATGTCAGATAACTATTCTATTCAACCTCATGATTTCTGTCCACCAAAACGACTATATTATCCCGGTGTGATCGCTCATCTCCATCGAAGCCAAACTCTCTTCCGTTGAACCTGGAAGGATCACAAAGTTGGAATACCTTCTGCACACAAGCATAGAAAATACACTGGAGGGAAGGATATGGATGTCGTGGGTGTGAGTTAGGAATTTCATACGGAGAACATTTCTAATGACATCACCATGATTTCAAGTTGACACCTGTAGATCATGCACCTTGTGTGTGTGTGATGCTTCATTAATTAAGGAATGTGTTAATGGGAAAAATTCTCATTTATGTTGATTGTTCCTTTTCTCAATATGATTGTTGAGTTGACATGTGAGTTAGCCATGCTATTGTTTTCCCTTTTGACATGGAAAAATGAGAATTTATGGATACTTGATATTTCAAAATAGATTTTTTTAATAATATTAATCTGACTGTAATTCTGAGGATTCCCTTTGATAATACTTCTTATGGTATTTTTAGAATCGCCCACTATGTTTAAATATTGCAGTTGTAAGATTTTGGCTAACTGTATTTCCTTTAGAAGGGCATACTCTTCTTCCTAATTGTTTGTTGCTTGTGTAGAACTCCATGCATAACTCAATAATTGATTTCCTTTCGGGTCAATTATAACCCCTCCCACTCTTTCCACCCTTGGGTTTCCTTTCAAATCCCCATCAAAGTCTAGAGTGTGAACATTTGTTATTTTTAACCATTATGAGAATTTTGAGGGATTGATTTTAAGTTGTGAGGATGATCTAGCCTTTGATTGAAAGGGGGGATGAAACTAGATCTGGAAGTCATTCCAAATATGTTCATTCTTAATGCTCGTTATGTGATCTTTAAGTCTTACATGAAACAAACACCCAATTTCTCCAATGTAACTTTTTCCATAGGAGCATGCCATCTTGTAGACACATTTATATTATTGGTGGCCAATGGTGTCTTTAATTGATCTCATTTTCTATTTGATAGTTACCACTGGTTTGAATGAGGTTGTAATGTTCCTCCTCTTTAGGACCTATGCAATCTTATCAATGACTCCTTGGATGTAAGGAAAGTGTGTCTTCTTATTGATAGATGGTTGACTATTATGAGGATGAGGTCCTCTTTATGCATTCTCAATTAACTTATTGATGTCCTTGTTCTTGTAACCTATTCTATTAAAGACATTGGTAAGGTGGATTTTATCCTACTCAAGATGCTCATTGTTTGAGATTCTCATCGTTTTCATAGCGAGGGTGGTAAGAACCCACATATTTTGAGAGGGGTGGTGGTGTGAGTCAGAATGAAGGTAGCTTTCAATATGGGTTTTCTTCCTGAAGATTTTGTGTCCAAGAGTTCCATATTGTTTCTTGGTAATCAACACATCGAGGAAAGGGACGCTCTTATTCTCTTCTACATCCATGGTGAACTCAATGTCTTCAGAGAGACCGTTAATGTGCTCAAAAAACTTGTTCAATTCATCATTTCCATGAGGCCACTTTACATTGGTGTTGTCTACATATATATTTCATCTTTTTAATTATTGATATTAACAATTCATAATTAGATTAGTTGAGAGCCATAAATTATTTATATTAATGATTTATTTATTAAAATTTATTAATTAAATAATAATAATTCATCATTAAATTAGTTGAAAATTGATAATTATTTAATTAATAATTAATCACTAAATTAATGAAAATTAACAATTACACATACTAACAACTTGCTTCCTTCCTTTCTCTCTAGAATGAATTATTTTCCCAAGTAGTAATATGATATGTTATATACCTGATTATCTAGGCGACATGGCAGGACCATTGGTTATGATGCCCTGATCACATGTCATCTAACTCTCTTGAATAAATGACCTTGGAAATTTTTTAGATGGGCGGTAGTTGGGGACAGGCCAAAGGGTTGCAACAACCTTCCTGCAAACTATTTAAAACCAATTTCTAAATACAAATTCCAAGCAGATTAACATATCCTATATTTCATTAAACAGACTATAATAAAGAGAAATATATAAGTGAGATGATTGCTCTAGCATATATATAGAGGGGGCTTACCAACGGCCTTACATAAAGAAAACATGAGGTCACCATAACTATCACCAGATAGCAGGTTGGTTGTAACAATATTCCATTAGTCTCTTCTCAACGGCTATGACACTACTGCACAAAAATCAAAACGATGTTTATGAAATGAATATCTCCATACAACAGAGAGCGTTCGTCAGTAATTTGGAAAATAAAAAAAGCAACAAAAAAACACTGAAAATAAATACATCTAAATGTTGAAAGCCTGCCATATATGAGATTTCAAGGAAGATGAAGAACAAGACTACAAGAATTGGGCGTGCCTAAGAATTGTGTATGCCTATCAATAGTTGAGATGGGTCATACTGGATATACAAATGACTATCCTATAATATTCCTCTCGGTCTCCAAGACTGAAATATATGATATGCACGGGTGTGGGTACTTAATACAAAAACTTCCAGTTCCATGTACATATACGCAACATATAGTGGAAGTGATAAGGCTATAATAATTAGAAACAACGTACAATAATTCTTAAAGGTGCATTACAATAAACATGCTTCCCATAAGAATAACAAAGAGTATGAAGAGAATACGATCTATATCTCATACATTTTGGTGGATTTTGCTAGGGTTTCCCCTAACCACAACTAATTCTTCAGTCTTTTCTGCAAAGCAATAAATCACATTCTGATGATCATATGCACAAACCCAAATGGAAAACATAACTAATAAAGGAAGCCTACCTCGTAAAATAAGTTTGGAAGATGAAGATTGTTGAGAGATGAAGATTGTAGAATTATTTCACGAAGATGAAGGTGAAGTGTAAGACTGTATGTATAGAAATATGAAACTAGTTTGATATTACTTCTGCATTTGTAACCAGTTGGTCTGTCAGAGAATTGGCAGTGTTGGGAAGGGATATAGAAATGGTTGGATCAATCCCTGAAGAAAAGAGAGCTTCCTGTGGAGTTGGGCTGATGAAAAGTTGTGAGGGAGTCAAATGATGTATGCATGTTGCGAGCTTCCTGTGGAGTTGGGCCATGAAAATGATGTGTGCATGCTACCAAGTGGAAGATGTTTGCAACATATGAAAGCCACCCTGTATTGATTGCAGTGACTCTCGGACTCCGACGTGTTAGAGCCTTGCAGTGACTGAAGACTGTAGAGTGTCATCTGCATTGTCAAATCTACAATAGTGTCAGTTACTTTAAATTTAAATTGTTTTATCTACTATTTCTCTTGCATTTTCATTTATGATATGTCGTCATCTGTGCAATAATAGGTTCATTTTATTAACCAATAAGATATTCAAAAAATGTTTTAGAAAATTTTTAAAAAATTCAAAAAAATTGTTTAAAATGTTTAACCTTAGGCAAATCTAAAAAAATGTATCCATTGCTATATACCATGTCACTGTCGTAGTAGGTATAATAATAAGAAGACTATCTTTACTCAACTTGAAAAATTTATACTTTTCATTTAAAAATTTATTCATGTGACTTTAAATTCTTAAAAACACACCTTACTTTAATCTATAATCTAAAGAATGGGTAAGGAATATTACATTTTATTTATACACTCATTAATTTTGATGTTTAAATCATTAATAATTGATCGTTAAATTAGATTAAAATTGTAAATTAGCTATATATATAAATAACCGATCATTTGAAATTTGTTATGATGCTAATATTTTTGTGATGAGTAGTTTCAAAATGCAAGACTTTCTGATAGTTTCAAACCCATACTAGAGTTCATCGTCAAGATAAACAATCAAAAAAGATAGTAGATTTGATGAATTAATAATGAAGATGTATGATGATAAAGACATATATTTACATCGGATGAGTTAAATAAACCAGAAAACTCTAACAATGGTTTAAAAAAAATCTATCTTATTACTGAAATGATAATAATGTTAATATATAATTAATCTTCAATTTATAATACTTTATTAAAAATATATTGAAAGAATTATTAATATATTAAATGATATGTTAGATATTGTATTAAAAATATATTGAAAGAATTATTAATATATTAAATAGTATAATAAAAAAAACAAATATTAAGATGACACGAAGGTAAACCTTCTATTCAAGTAGTGAATAATTGGGGGATCCATAACAATTATTGTTCTTTGTGATCGCCACAATTACTATGATGATCTAGTCATTTCCCCTCCTCCTATGATGATCCTTGAATTTGGTTGTGTTAGCACCGAAAGTCACCTTCAGATTGCAGAAAAGGAAAGCCCAATACACATTAGAGTTTAGGTGGATGTTGGTTTTATATGGATGGAGGTCAATGGACAAAAATCAGAATTTGAATGATGTGTCAACACAAAACTGGACAAGAAATGCAAAGGGAAGTGAGGGCCACATTAACTTCAGTCGGGAAAATTGAGTTAAAGCGAGAGCAGAGGGAAGACTTAGTGAGAGAAGTGAACGAAACCACTATGGGCATCCGGCCTTCCAACAACTCAAAGATGAAAAACTCAAACTCAAGAGCAGTCCTGAGTTTGTGCTTCAGACACCAAAATTTTTTGCAAGCAACACAATAACATCAACAGAATGATCAAACCTCCATCATCCTGCAACTATGATAGCTCAACTAGATCCTCCATGCCCGAGCCATCCAGTGTGAGAGGGAAAATACAACACATGGAAATGAATGAAACTGATCACGACATTGCCATGATCAAACATACATCATAACAACATAACGATCCTCAGGTGGATCCCCCATACCCGAGTGTTTCAGACAACATTTACAGACAAAATGGAAAGAAACAAGAAACTGACTTCTATTAACATGAAAGTCTCAAATCGATTACATAACCAGAGACCAGCTCTGGCATCACAAGAATTACAAAATTGGGAGCTCTGCTCAACCAAGGACCTCCCTTCAAAATGACTCAAAACTACATATATATACTCAAAATATTTCTCCACTACAACAAAGGCGTGCTCGAGTTTCTTTTCCACACGCTGTGTATTCTCGGTCAGACTGTTCATGCAGTCTTCTCTATGCATGCAAGCTCAGATTGTCTAGGTTGACAAACTACCTCACGGTCAAACTTTTCTGACTTTCAATTCATGGGGGGAGACAATGTTTCAACCACCTCCCCCGCCTTCATAACTACTTCATCGGGATCGGGACAGGAGAAAGTCAACTTTGTACCTAGAGAATTTGGATAAAATGCATATGGTGGGTTTTTAAACCCCTTTTCTCGCATTTTCTCCGCCCAGGGGCCAAATCCTTAGGAAAAACACCCCCTTTACAAAGATATGTGCTAACATTAGGCTCGATGGGGGATAGAGTCATCCATGTGAGGCTCTAAGATCTTCAGTAGTTCCAGTCGCCTTTTTCATTGGGCTATGGATTTGAGCTCAAAAATGTTCTGTTGAAGACTACAGGCCGACAAACACATTATTCTAAACGAAAGAAAATACATGGGCTCCAAAGGAGCTTATTTATGTACATTCCTATACTAATTGATTTTTTACATAGTGCTAGGTGAAAGAAAACTTCCACCATAGCCATTCAAGTAACTTCCTAACTGGAATCTCCTTCACTATGTTTGTGATTAGTAACAGATGATGAAACCGTGACAACAGAGCGGTTACATCCTTCAACTTTCCTTCTAATTTTGAGGTTAGGATAAATCTGAGCGACTTCAAAACATGAAGGAAATACAATTCCATGTATTCCTTGACAGGCTCATAGGCCAAGTGAAAAACTCCAGAAAATTTATAACAGGCAACCTGCTCTGTCACGCAACTTCTCACACATGACTGAATTTCTCTGGTAGGCACAGGTGGATGAGAAACTGATGTAGGTTGAATGAACTCAGATGATGGTTGATCACTTATAGGCTTTGGACAGGATATAAAATGCTCCTCCTGCTACTCCTTTTCTTCTTCATGGCTCTCCCAAGGGTCAAATTCATAATAATCATAAACAAGACCCATGGGAAAGATTTGCTCTTCGATCTACTGCTCAGCATCTTTTGCAGGCCTAGGATGGATGATTTCCTCATATTATTTTTCTTCAACAAATGGAGGATGGGGCTCTATAGTATCATCTTGGAAATCCTGCATATCCAGCTCAGAATCTGATTCGTAGCTATCATATACAGGTTGGTTGCTCCCCAAGTCAACAAATTTTGATGCAGGGCTCTACTGCTCCTCATCCAAATAATCATCAAAGCTTGAAACAACAGGTACATTAGGAGAAGAATGCAAGGCCTCTACAACTATGAAATCTTCATCATCGTTCTCAATAGAGTTGCCAAGAACATCTGCTTCAAGGATTGGAAAATCCTTTGCGCTTTCCTCGAATTTGAACCTTTCTGTCTCGGCAGAGAGTGATTTTACCAGCTCCATCAGCCTACCCAAAGAATATTCTTCCTCCTCATGGTCCTCATTAGACATAGACATATATTGATCATGGTCTTCATATTCCTCACAACAATTATGACAAACAAACTCAAAGGAATAAAACTTTTGATAGTGCCTATTGAAAACTGCATGAAATTATCTCAGGGAGGAAATGCTCGCAGGGGGTAAGGAATGATACCACTCACGAGCATCTCTTGCTAATGAGATCATGAACATTTTTAATAATTCATCCTCATGATGTATCTCCCATTGATGCATGAGTTCATGAAACTTACGAAGATGTTGAGCAGGATTGTCCTCTTTGCGCTCCCTAAATATGGGAAAATATTCACCCCATTCATCCACAGTAGGGACAACATTAGGAAAACCAGGAACATCAGAAAAATTAAAAGGAGAAAACCTGGGAGCCAGGATTTTTTCCATTTCAAACTAATGGAGTCACCAATCAATTCGTTAACCATGGAGTCGCCGGGTGAAAGATATGCAGAATGAGTGTGTCTAGTCTTTGTTCACCATCAAAGACCAGATCTGATCATTGTGTTCTCCCAGGGGATATAGCGGTATCCAGAGGTAGCCACACTGAAACCGTAGAGTCGAGACAGTGGAGTCACCACAGTAGAGTCACTAGGTGCAAATGCAATCTTCAATGGTTATTATATCTGATGCACCTTCAAAATCAAAAGCTCGTTGTCATTCTACCCAGGTAAATGTCTTCAATTCGTCCCCGACAACAGCACCAGAAGTTTCCTTCAAATTGTAGAAAAGGCAAGCTCGAACCCATCAGAGTTTAGGTAGATGTTGGTTTTATATGGATGGAGGTCAATGGACAAAACTCAGAATCTGAATGATGTTTCAACACAGAACTGGACATGAAATGTACAAGGAAGTGAGGTCCACATTAACTTCAGTCGATAAAATTTAGTTAAAGAGAGAGAAGATGGAAGACTTAGTGAGAGAAGTGAATGAGACCACTATGGGCATCCGACCTTCTAGCAGCTTGAAGATGAAAAACTCAAACTCAAGAGCAGTCCTAAGTTCATTCTTCAGACACCGAAATGTGTTGCAAGAAACACATTCATAGAAATAGAATGATCAAACCTCCATCATCCTGCAACTATGACATCTCGACTGGATCCTCCATGCCCGAGCCATCTAGTGTGAGAGGGAAAAGACAACACATGGAAATGAATGAAATTGATCATGACATCGCCATGATCAAACCTACATCATAAAAACATAACGATCCTCGGCTGGATCCTCCATACCCGAGTGTTTTAGACAACATTTACAGACAAAACGAAAAGAAACAAAAAACTAACTTATTTTAACATGAAAGTCTCAAATCGATTACATAACCAAAGAACATCTCTGGCGTCACAAGCATTACAAAATTGGGAGCTCTGCTCAACCGAGGACTTCCCTTCAAAATCAATCAAAACTACATATATATACTCAAAATATTTCGCCACTACAACAGAGGCATGCTCGAGCTTCTCGTCCATACGTTTTGTCTTCTAGGTCAGACTGTGCATGCAGTGTTCTCTGCACACGTAAGCTCAGAATGTCTGGGATGAAAAACTACCTCACGGTCAGACTTTTCTGACTTTCAATTTATGGGGGGAGATGATGTTTCAACCACCTCCCCCGCCCTCATAACTACTTCATCGGGATCGGGACGGGCGAGAGTCAACTCTGTACCTGGAGAATTTGTATAAAATGCATATGGTGGGTTTTAAAACCCCTTTTCTCGCATTTTCTCCACCCAGGGGCCAAATCCTTAGGAAAAACACCCCCTTTACAAAGGTATGTGCTAACAGATTGCATAGTTGATCATTTCTTTGATTGTGTCAGTAAATTGGACCATCATATTGGAGGAAGGTAGATGGAGATGCTTTACGGAAACCCTAACTACTGGTGGTTTAGTTCTTCTTTCCTCATTTTCACGGTTCAATATTGGTCCTAAGTCATGATTTTCTCTCCCGCATAGATTTTCTGGATGCTCTGGTTTTTAGGAGTCATGGATGAGTTGGTTCATTATGGTTTTGATCATACAGATGGACAACTCATTTGGAATCTACTAGATGGCACTTTCTATGACAATGGCCAGTCAGTTTCATCGCCTCTTGTCGGAAGTGTGAGGGACACTCTATCACTGGACCTAGCTCGAAAGTCCTCCTCGGGTCTCCAGATGTTCGATGTGGGTGGATTTTTTATTGCTTCAGAAGTTGATCCTGTGCTTTGGGGGAATTTATCCCCCTTTTCTCTGGAGGTTTCTATAGATTCGTGGATTTCAGTCACTTCTTCGTTATATCAGGGTCCTTTTCCTCCCCCCTTTCCAGGGATTGAAGGGAACCCCACCCTTCAGAATCTCGGTCATTTTCCTTCTCCTGATCAACCAAAAATTCTTGGGTATTTTTTTTCCTTGCTCATTCTGGTAAGTCCTCTTCCTAGCTAGAACCCTTACTTTTCCTCTTCTTCCCTCCAAGAGTTTTGCTTTCCCTCCACTTTGGATCTGAACGAATTTTTGGCCCTTCCTTCCTCCCCTTTCTCCACTGGGTGGGACCTTCCCCTTTGTTCCCCTCCTCCTATCTAGGAAAACAATGTCAAACCTAGTAGTCTCGAGCCAGGGTTTACAACAGGAGAACCCTTGGTCCCGAAGTGGAAGAAATCTCATCCAAGAATTTCCCTAGTCCCACATACACTCTCTTTGGCCTTGGGAGACGACATCATGTTACCTGAGATTCCAGATCTTGCTAAGAAGGTAGTGTTTGGACGTGCAAATGGGAGGCATTTTAACCAATAAATTCTTACATAATGGGTTTCCTTTTCGTGGAAGGACTTGGGGATAAAATTTCCTTCGGTTCATTCTCTAGTAAAAGGTTGGTTTATGTTCAAATTCTATTTAGCCATAGACGTGAGTAGGATTCTTCGGGAACCTTGGTGTCTATATTTGAATCCTCTTCTTCTGAAATTATGGACTCCTTTCTTTGACATAAATCGGGATAGGATCGATGAACTTCCTATTTAGGTGCGGCTTCCCAAGTTGTCACTAGAATATTGGAGTTAGAAATGTTTCTGAGAAAATTCGAATACTCTTGGTACCTTCATGAAAGTGGATATGTCTTTTTCCACTTCAGGTAAAATGTAGTGGCTCGGATCTTAGTATCTATTAACATTAGAAAGGGTTTATCTGATACCCTTGAGCTCGCACATGAAGGAAAAATATCCAGTCGGTCGCTTGATTATAATTGCATTCCTTTCAAATTCCATAGATGTCATAAGTACAGGAACATGGCAACATATTGTCTTCTTCCTATGAAGCATAATTTTATGCAGGGGTCGAACCACGGGAAAAGGTCCTCCCACTCTATACGTGCAGTTCGGGGTGTGATTTCTCCCCCTCCTTAGTCACGGGCCATGTATCAGTCTCGTAGAGAGGTAAATGCAAAAAAAATCAGAGGTTTGGTCCCATCAGGGGAAAAGGGACTTCACTACTCTTTCGTCAAAGGTGAAGGGAATGTGACATGTAGAGGAATATTCCCCCTCATTTTTTGAGACCCAACTCAAAAAGTGTGTAGAATCTCATTTGGGTATGCCCCTAGTCTCTCCTTTCTCTGTAAATTTCAAGTTTTTACAGTCTTTTTCTCATAATTTTTTGAATTCAAACAAGTTGAAAAATCTTCCCTTTTTCCTCATTTCTTTGGAATCCCCAGTGCATTTTTCCCCATTCCCCCCACTTTCCAGTCTCTCCTTTGTATCTTTCCCTCCTTCCCATGTTTCTCTGCCCCCCTCACAAAGTAAAGATTCATGTTTTCTCTCTGACGAAGATTCCATTTGTTACAACTTGAGGTTCTGGTCGATTCTCCCCACAAACCATTCAATTCCTCCTTCGACTGGTCTAGGTTTAAACCCCTCCCCGGTTTATTCACAAAAAGGGAGAGGAAGAAAATCCTTTCTGACAAAAGCACAAACTCGAGCAACCATTGATGTGGCAACATGAAGACAACTCTTTATCTCTAGGGCACTTAGAGAAAATCCTCCCCCAAAAGGGTTTCCCTAATGAAATTGATCTGTTTCAAATGTAGGGGGTTGGAAATCCCCTCAAAGCATCTCACCCTCCAAAGGTTGTTGGAGCTTTCACATCCTGATGTTGTTTTACTTCAAGAAACCCTCATAGAAGAGGCAGTGGTCGTCCAGATGCTAGAAAAGACACAAAAAGGTTTGACTCTTTTTGGATCAAATGCTTTTGGTCGCTCGAGAGGGTTGGCTATGGGATGGAACCCAAAAACTATAAAGCTTGAAAACTCTTGGGATTTCACATTAGTTCAAGGAATGAAATTGTTTGTTGAATATTTGGGGAGATCCTTTACAATCATAAACATTTATGGTCCCACACAATATCGTCCCCAGTTCTGGAGTGCCCTTTGGGAAAAAAAAAATTGAAAATACCCCTTTCTCATCTTAGGTGGAGATCTAAATTTTTCAACAGGGGCGGATGAATCCTGGGGACTTAGGTCCAAGACTAACTCTCTCTCATATTTCTTTTTGAATAACTTGGAAGAAGCTAGGTTCATTGATGTTTCACCTAGAAAAATAAGTCCTACATGGAGAAATAAGAGACTGGGAGAGGATTATGGAGAGGATTATATCGCAAAGAGGTTGGACCGCTTCTTGATTTCCATCCCCCTGGTGGAAGAACTACTCCTTTTCAGACAATGGATTGGTACAGGAGGGGAGTCTGATCATTTCCCAATTTTCCTAGAAATAATAGGATCCTCCAAAAAACTGGCAAGCCCCTTTAATTTTAACTCTTCTTGGTTAAAAAAGGATAGCTTCCTAAATATAGTAAAGGAAGTTTGGATGCCCATTGGCCATTCAGAAAGGGAAAATTTTCATTTTGCAAGGAATTAAAAGAACTAAAAATAGCTACAAAAGCATGGGCAAAAAGGAGAAAGCACCAAATGGAACAGGACTCAATCTAGATAGAGGTTGACCTACAATCCCTTTACGAATCTGTCAAAGGAGGCTTTGACAATCCAGAACAAAAAGAGTTACTAATTTATTTGGAGAAAAGAAGAAGGGAACTTCTACAAGCTAGAGAAAAAGAATGGAGACAAAAAAGTCTGGCACTATGGCTACATAGCGGTGATGAGAACACAAAATTATTTCAAGCCTATGCAAAAGGAAGGAAAATGGAAAACACTATCTGGGGAATCAAAGATCAGTTAGGGACATTACTTTCCTCTTTTGAAGACATGGAAAGGTTTGTCTCATCTCATTTCAAATCATTATACACAACTGATCAAAGAGTCTCCATTGATGTAGTCTTACAGATGGCTCAACTGTTCCTGCATTTTGTTGAAGAGAAGAAGAAGGAAGAACTTATGGTAGAGGTATCAGAAGAAGAATTAAAATAAGTTCTTCATTGATTTCAAAAATACAAAATATCGGGCCCAGATTGTTGGTCCATAGACTTCTTTGTAGGTCTGTATGATTTATTTATCTCATACCTCCTCAAAGTCATATAAGAATCAACAACTAATAGTTTTATACATCCCCCTTTCAATGCCACCTTCATAGCTTTAATTCCCAAGCAAGATGCCCCTGAAATCTTGGATGATTATAGGCCCATCTCACAATGCAATTGTATATATATAATTATTGCAAAACTCATAATCAGGAGAATAAAAGGCATCCTCTCTAAATGAATTTCTCAAGAGCGGTTTGGTTTTTTGGAAGGAAGACATATCCATGAAGCAATTGGTGTCACCCAGGAAGCCATGCACAGCATGAAGACACAAAAGAAAAAAGGGGTAGTACTAAAGATAGAGATTTAAAAGACATATGATCGGGTTAGTTGGAATTACTTGAGATTACTTCTTACTCACCTGGATTTTGGATTTTATTTTATAAATTGGTTCATGAGTTGCATCTCCTCGGTCTCCTTTGTGGTTCTCATAAATGGAGCAGCCACCGCTTTCTTCCAAGCCGAGAGAGGACTTTGTTAGGGGTGCCCTTTGTCCCCTCTCATTTTCCTATTGGTGGAAGAGGGACTAAGCAGGGCTCTTTTGGAAGCCAAAAGTATCAGAACTTTTAACGGTATACCTCTTACCCATCTACTTTCCCTTACTCACTTGTTGTTTATGGACGATGTTCTAATTTTCTACAATGGCCTAAGGGGTGATGTTGAACATTTGAGCACCATACTGGATACTTTTAGCAGGGCTACAGACATGCAAATAAACAACACATAATATACCCTCTCTACTCACCTAATGGAGCTAGAAGAAGTCACTTTTTATAAATCTTGTTTCCCTTATATGGAAAATCCACTAGATGAGGGATTAAAATATCTGGGTTTTCATTTAAAATCAAACTCTTATACCAAAGTGGATTGGACCTAGTTATTATGAAATATTGAGAAAAGGTTAAAATCTTGGAGCTTTATATGGTTATCTAGAGCATGTAGGCTTATCTTGGTAAAATTAGTCCTAGAGGCAATTCTAGTGTATTGGTTATCTATGGCTTGGATTCCAAAGGGAACACTGGAAAAAATAAGGAAATTATGCTTCAAATTCCTTTGGGAAGGCCAAAAGGAGAGTTTTGTGATGCCCTGAATCAAATGGGATTCACTGGCATTGCCAAATTGTTTGGGGGAATGGGGCCTACAAAATATACATTGTTTCTCCACTGCTCTTGCAACAAATACAGGGTGGAGACTTATCTCCTCCAATAATTTATGGTCAAAGGTTATTCAACAAAAATATATCAATCAAGATTCAATGGTGGATTGGATAAGAAAACCAGAAAAAAGGCACCAAAATGGATCCATCATGTGGAAATCTTTGGTAAAATACTTTGAGGTTATCATTCAAGGCTTGGCTTGGAAGGTAGGAAAAGGAAACTCTCTCGGACTATGCAGGGATCCATGGGTGGCCGCAAATGGTCAACACTTATTTCCCCAAAATATAATAGATAGTTTACATGAGATAGGTTTCTTTCACGTGAATCAAATTGTAGATGATCACCAAACTTTGATATGGAGTCAAGGTTGGCAAATGCACAAGCTTTGAACTTGGAAGAACACTTTATAGTTCCTTGGAATGAGTATATCAAGGCTCTTAAATTAATCCATATCAGAATAAATGATTAGGAAGATGAATTACTATGGCATCACATCCCCTTTGGGGCATACTCCCCAAAATAGGGTTATACTTTCCTGATGACTCTTCTTCATCAACAAGTCCTTGAATGGTGGTGGAAGGGGATTTGGAAAGAAAAATGCCCCATCAAGGATAGAGTTTTCATGTGGTGTCTTTTAAAGAAAAAGGTCCGTACTTGGGATAGGATGAAACTTAGGGGTTTAGAAGGTATGGGATGGTGTCCCTTATGCAAGGGAGAGGAGGAAACATCTATAATCTTTTCCTAGAATGTCCTTTTACTATTCAAACATGGATAAATGTCTCATCTATTTTGAGTCATCAGTGCAATTGGCACAAAACATCCATTGAAGAAGCTTGGAAGTCATGGGTACAAATTTACAAATAAAAAATGTTCAAGGCACTTCCCCTCCTCATTATTTGGGGATTTGGGATTGCCAGGAATTCTTCTATTTTCAAGGAAAAAGAATCCCTTCCGGAGCTTATTGTAGAAAAAATCCTAGCTATCCTAGCACATTTTCCACAAGAGAAATATTTACCTCCCCCAAGGCAGGTAATGGAAGAACATATAAACCCCTCTAGACCTTGGGATTTTTTTGATGGTACCTCTAAATACGATGGAGATCAGTGTGGGGGAGGGGAAGTTTTCCACCTTTCTCCAACACACTCCTTTAAGTTAAAGTGGGGTCTGGGTCAGGGATCAAATAATTATGCAGAACTTATGGCTTTAAAGCTCCTGATCATTTTTGTTGGGGAAAAAGGGATTTTATATCATCAGATCTTCGAGGATTCTATGGTGGTCATCAACTGGATGAGGAAAACACAAAAGTGCCACAACATATTTCTTGCAACATTACTTGAAGAAGTATTTTAATTACATATATATTTACAAATATGTCTTTCAACCATGTCTACAGGGAAACAAATGGTGTAGCAGACTACTTATATAAAGAGGGCACTTCTATGGCTCACAGGAAATGGCACATCTTAGAGTTGTTGGATGGACAAAGCCAAGAACATTATCACAGGCCCTTTATAGAAAAACCAACCCCATTTGTTTAAAGAGTATTTTACACCTTTTGTATATAAGATGGCGTATTCTAGTGCATAAGAAACAATGCAACGATTTTTATGGACAAGGTCTTCATGAGACACATATAGGTTCAATTTCAGCCCTATTTCTTTAGGGGCATTTTTGTGTGTTGTTAAAAGGAACTACTTCAGAGCACTTTGGTTTTCTTCAACAAGACTTGTAGTTGGCATCTACTATTTACCGAGAACTATTTTAAACAATCTTTAGTTTATCATGTAGTTTATCATGTTAGACATTGGTAAGATCTTTTGGGACTAAATGGATGTCTTCATATGCATTCTTCAGAATGCAAATTTTATATTTCTTAATAAAATTTATGTTTTTTTTTTTGTTTGGAAA
>ML852915.1:0-11120 GCA_009831015.1 Picea engelmannii | reverse complement strand
GGTTATTAGCCAACTCATTAGGGTTTCTCTTGCTTCCCAGAGTCTTCTATTCTCGTCAGGTTCACACGTGGAGGTAAATACCTCCCGCAACTACCATAATATTAACACTAAGGTCACCCCGACCAATAAGAAGTGCATCCTCATCACTATAGACTGGTCCTGGAAGTGAGCATCCCATCAAACTGTCAGTCTCCACAACCTGGTCTAACAATGGAATCTCCAATAGAGGTGGCTCACTCTCCTCATACTGATAGGTATGTGTATCGTCAACTGGCTCCAAGTCATGCCTCTCTTACTGGATCTATGGATCCATATGTCCCTTGTGTATAATCCCCACATAGGGCTCCTCCATCGTATTAGAAATGCCACTGATATCCTCATGTGTCGTGGTTGTCATCGGTGTCTGAGAAGATGGAAAATGTGTCACTGTCATCATAGAAAGCTCATCATCCTCCATACATGACTTCTTGGAAGCCATGTCTACACCTAAGGGTAGGTCATCCAACCTCCTAATCTCGTCATGTCTAAGTGCCAACACATATGAATCCTCACAACTGTCACCACTATACTGAAGTGTTGGATCCTCAACACTGCCTGATAGGGAAGATGAAGAACATGCGCTACCATCCTGTCCATCTAACTACTCACGCGCATCCTCATTATCATGAGCATCACTATTAAGGTATGATGTGGAATCCTCAACATCGGTTGATGGGGTCTCTTCACCATATGCACCATTAGCCTTTTTCCTTGGCACCATCACCTTTTTGTCCACTAATACTTGGGGTTCATACCACTCAGGATGTTTAACGGTGCAAAAATCCTTGAATGACATGTCTGCATGAAATGTCGGACCAAGCCCCTAATACTCCCTCAAACAATCTGCAAACTCCTCATCATGTCTTTTATGTCCTGTTTGTTGCCTCTTTGAACCACTAGCTCCATTAATCCCTACATTGTTTTGAAGGCTTGCTATAGCCTGTCGCAACTGTTGTCGCCTCTGTGCAATCATATTACAAATATTCCTCACGGTGTCCTCCATATCTGATCTGAACTTTTCTTTCTACTACTGCATATGAAGGTATAAGTGCAAGTTATCACCGCTGAAATTTAGTGGAAACAATATGAAATAACTCCTCACTGATTTTCCCATTAGGCTGGCAAGAAAACCAGCTCTGATGCCATTGTAATGTTCCTAACTCGGCTAGTCTAGGAAACACTGCTAAACTATCAAATCCAATGTCTGATCTGATACTCTGGGGGTTTCTGGATGCGTTTGAGTTAATGTTTTAACATGCTTGGTGATTTTTCGCATGTGCATTTTATTCAATTAATGTTTAGGAAGAAGATATGATGCATAAAGAATAAGGAACAAACACCATCTCATTCATATGTATTATGAGGGAAAGTAGCAGGAAATACAATAATATGTTGAAAGCAAATGAAATCATCAGTTAGATCTCGTGGATCATCACTGGAATAAAAACAACTAATATAAAATACCCGTGATCAGATGATGAAAGAAGATCTACGCATACAGGGATAGATCAGCAAAGCAGTTCCAGAAACTCACGACAACTGCTGCAACTCTAGAAAACTCGCAGTGGTGGCTATACTCGACAGAATCGCCTGGAAACTGTCCCAGATTGAGCGCCCTCGCCTCTAGGCTGCTACTGATGACTGATGGACTGAAGATCAGATGCCGGAAGCTCTGGATGTCATCCCCTGGGGGTTGCACACCTCCTAGGCTCAATGAGTGCGCCCTAATGATCAGTGTTGCAAACATCGACATCAACAAAATATCGTCGAGGGTCTGAAAATGAAAATATCAGCAACATCGAAGAAAATATCGAAAAATGTCGAAAAATGTCGTAAGAATGAAAAACAATGTTGTAAGAATGAAAATATCGGAAAATATCGCCGACCCTAATTTTGAAGATAATATCGCCAACATCGAGATATTATCGAGATGTTGGTAACACTGCTAATGATTCCATCGACTCAATCTACTGCTATATAAATCGAAATGTGCGCCCTGGCCAATGTTGTACTGGGTCGGGAGGGTTTCCTCGGATCTGATCCAGAACTCCCTATGGAACCCCAAATGCCCCTCCTCAAGAGTTGCGCACTATCTGGTTGTCTGTTGCTCTCTGAGAGATTCCACCATCGGAATCTGTTGACTGGTGGGTCAAAAGATGTTCCTGGTTAATCCTCAACTGGATCGGGAGGAATTTGCAAGATAATCTCTCGCCTCGTGCAGCTACAAAAACCTTCTCTAACCTTTGAGCCCTCACTGGCTGAGCTGCGCAAACACTGCAAATTGGATACTCTTGAATAACACGGTGAAATACCTAGATGGTATCTCCAATAGGCTAGGGTGTGTCTCTCAACACCGAAATCGATCAATGGTGGTGGTTTCCTCTAGAAATCCACAAAACAATAGAAGGTCGATTCTCCTCCTCCTCGGGAAACTCTCTCAACATCAAATCATAACATAATGATGAATTAGGTTGTTTTACCCTTCCTTTATAGCTTCTCAAAACCCTAATTCGTTGTTGACCTTTTCTCTCCAAGTGAATTTTACTTTATTTTATTATTCCTTGATTAAATCACTTAATTAATTAATTAACCATTTTACGTCTAAAAAGTGATTTATCCATCCTTATGACTTCTCCACCCACTGAAAGTCACTTCTCATCATCTTATCCTATAATGCTCTTCCTCCCGATTCCGATGAGCTATTATACTAAGAGGTTTCTCCAAGTAATATGCCCATTATGACCTTCTTAGTGAATTTAATTAAGATATGATCCATAATAACTCAAAATTACGGAAATTGTCGAAATGCAACGGAACCAAAGCCAAGCTGTGCGGAATGGATCCTGATGATGAACGATGCAAGTCGAGCCCAATAAAACCCCTCAATATCTCTTGAAATCACTGTCACCCCTAGCTGGCTACTCTGGTAGGCATAATACTCAGTAATGTAATAATGCCCCAAAATGGGGACATTACAAAATCTCATAACTAATCAAACACACGAGTCCATGCTTGCTCATGCATTAATATCTTCACCTATAAATAATTACTTTAACTCCATAATAAATCTCATAACTAATCAAACACATGAGTCCATGTTTACTCATGCACTAATATCTTCACCTATAAATAATTACTTTAACTAGGCCGTCTGTATTTACTACATGTAGCAATGATGCTAATGATTTAAATTCCTTAGCTATATTGCAAAATATTATCAATGTCTTAAAATAACTTCTTAATGTATAAAATAAAACAAAGTTTATAATAATAATAATTTAATTTTAAAGTCACATACATGTGGAAAAAAACATTTTCAGTTACAACCTTATAAACAATAATCAGAAACAAAAACATGAAACTAATTGTAATTACATAGATATTTCATGTCATATGCATATCTTGCCAACCATCTTTCTACTCAATTCCAGCCAACAAATTTTTATCTTATTTCTTGAACATTCTATCGTTGTAGTATAATTACTATAATAATCTAGTTCTCTGTGTTTTGATATTTGATGGCTTTGAGATTAGTCCATCGTCTCACTTTCTTATGTTGGATAACAAAATCTTATAATGATGATATATAAATAAAATGACTTAATTCTGCCTCTGGTATTGCAAAAGACGCGGTATCTTTGCCCCTATTAGTTCGAGGACTACAAAATATTTTTCACATTTACTTTTCTGTAAATTTTGTTTACCAAACAGCTAAACCGATAAAGTTTTATTAGTGTGGCATTAAATCTTAAACCTTCATATTTAGGTAGCTACATTCAACTCATGAGTGTAATGTTAGGCTAGCCCTTAAGAGTATTGTTAATTGATACGGATGGCTTTTATACTCATGAAATATTCAAGTTCCTTGCTGTTGTTTATATAAAATGAACAAACATTGAATAGGAAGAAAACCGGCTCAAACTCACCTTCATTTTACCGGTTCCTACACCGTGCTCGCCACTGCAAGTACCTGCAAGTTATATTCAAAGTCATTATATAACCCTACGACTCTACCATCCCTACCCACTATCTCTATCATTGACTTAAAAATATTGATTGAATATATATATATATATATATAATCTTTTTTTTTCTAAATTCTTTTAATACAAAAATCATAATCCTTTATATTTAATAACATGTAGATCATACAAATTATTATATCTATATAGATTCATTTTAATTCCATTTTTTTAAACATAAAAAAAAAATTAAATTTAAAAACTTCATCCTTTCACAACTTAAACGATATAAAATAAAATAAATTTATATTACACGATATATTTTTTATTACAATATTGTTGCATCTATAAAAATTATATTGAATGATCTTGTGATCTATGCACACAAAAGTGGATCAAACCTCACTTCTATGTCTTTCAAATTTTAAAAGCCTAGTGGGTTAGCTCAAGTGGTTGTGTGTTGTGAAAGGGGGTCTTAGGGTCAAGTCTCCAAGCTGGCTACCTTTGTAGATATTATTGGGCCTCACTTGATGTCCCTGTTGAGTTAAGTTGCGAAAAAGGAAAGTGTCCGGTTTACCTCTTGTACCATCCTTAAAATGAGGCGAAACACTTGGATTTCCATGTCAACCTTTTTTAATCTAAATTGTAATTAAAGGTCATGATTATTGTATAAATAAGGGTCAAATCTCTTATATTTTTCATCATCTTTCACTCACAAAAGGGTGGTGTCTGAAATTCGACCGTCTTTAAGGGTATTTGGCTGAAATTAAGTGGTGTGCAACTACTTGGAGAGGCTATTTATGGTGTATTTTGGCATTTTCATGGTGGAAAGTCTTCAACTAGGGTTTTGTGGCTAGATTATTCTTCGTGAAGTAAGTAAAATCTGCAATTCTTCATTTATTTTGAATGGTCATGGTAAATTTGCTTGTTCACTTCTAAGATTATGAAATTGCTAGTTTGAAACCCTAGGGGAAAAGCACATGTTATTGTCCTTTTCCTTATAATTTTCCTCCTACTTGATTTTGCTAGAAAACGTCTCTTTTGAAGAATACACTAGAGCCCTACCTTTGTACCACTCTAATAGCATTGCTTCATTATGTTCATATATTTTATTTCAAGTTTGATCTAAGGAAGAAGGAAATCACTAGGGCCTAGGGTACCCTACTTTCTAGCAGTTTTTCCTTCTAGGGTTTTAAATATTGAGGCCTTAGGTTTACTAACGCCTCAATCATCTCACTCATCCCTTTAGATCACCTATTATCATTTGTGTTTTCCACTAAGAATTGTCGCTGCAAACTTTGACTCCATTGCCCTAAAAGGCACTAGTGCACTCCTTGCAAGTGATTGATTGACCACACAACTCTTAAATCAACTTCCCTAAGACTTTTACTAACTCTTTCTAACTCTAGATTAGACTAACTCACTAACTAATTTGTTGTTGTCGCAAAATACTTCTACATCCATCTATAACAGCAACAAATTCATCCTAAAAGCAAGATTAAAAGTTGATTACACATTGCCATTATTGCTTCTGACAACTATTATCATTTTGTCAATTTTAGGCTATTATTTCTTGTCAGTTTTGAAGCATTATTGAGGCATAACTCTGTAGTTGTTGCTAAATATACATTGTTGTTATAAATATTTATATTGCTTCAGTTTAGCGTCATCTTGTTTATCTTTCAAGAATTCATGGTTTTATGAAGCACTGACATCATATGGTACTTGCAAAAAATATTTATTTTCTACTTCTTGTCTTGTTCTGGGCATGTACACTTAAATTATATTTTGTTTCATCTCATTAAAACCTTGGAACTTCTTGTATGAGTGACCTATGAGAGGGGTGGGATTTTCTCATAACTTTTACCTTAGCTTTCTCAAACCCCAAGGTCACTAGGGACGTCTGCCCTGGGGTACTACTCCTAAATAGAAAGAGGTGTCATATTAAGGTGACAGTGATACGACATCCTCCTTGTTACGCCAATTTAGTATCCACTTGCCTTTGGCTTTGGGCAAGTACAAATTGCACGATAACATTTTGGTACCGTTGTTCGGGAACAATGAGTCAATTTTCCTCAAAGATGACACTTTTCGGTAAGCCTTTCCTCAAATCCTTTATCTTACAAACCTTACTTGGCGACTCCACTGGGGGTGATCTCCTCATCCCTTTGATAGTTTCAAGAAAACTATCTGGCGACTCCATAAAGCTCAGGGAGGTATACCAACCCTCCCAAGTCCTTCAGAAGAAAACCTCCCCGAAACTCTCCTATAGTAAAATCATTATTTGGAGACAATCTTCCTTTAAACACAATGTCTAGCGCAAGAACTCAGACTGTGAATCCAAATCAAGCTAATAGCCAGAAACAATGGTCATCCAAGCTCTTCAAACCATTAGACGTGACAAACATACTAGGATACCCTAAGCAAATGCCCCCTAAGTATGAGAAACCGTTGCCTAAATTCACTGGTAATGATGTAGTCAGTGTCGAGGATCATATGAGCAACTTATGAGCCTTCTGTCAGCTTCATCCCATCAGTGATGATGTTGAAGACTTAGCTATGAAATTGTTCTCTGCTACCCTACATGATGGCGTTATACGATGGTACAATGGCCTCTCTAACGCTAGTATTAAAACCATGGATAAATTGGAGGAAATATTCCTCAAACAATGGAGTGTCAAGGAAGACCCCAACATGCTATTGATAAGGCTGAATAACCTCACGAAACAAGAGAATGAAACTGTTAGGGAATTTCATGATAAATTTGAAAACTTAATGCAAAAGATCCCAGTAAGCCATCATCCTTCAGATAGTTTCCTTCTCTTTCTTTACACCAAAGACTTTACAGGACATGGGTTTCTTCCTGAGAGATAAAGCCCCTAAAACAATCCAAGAATCCCAAGCGGTAGCTACAAGGATTGAAGACAATCTATCTTCATCAAGAGTTGAGCCTTTCTCTGCCCCAAGAGTCAAAGTGGATGCTAAACTTAAGATAGTCCATAATGCTGAACCTACCTCAAATATTGGCGCTAGCTTGGAAAAGGTACAATTGACTATAGATGGCATGGTAAAAACCCAAGAGTTAATGATGAATAGGATTGTCAACTTGGAAAGAGCTCAACAACAAGCCTTTAGGATTCCTTACAAAGGGAAATTCCAGAAAGGAACTCAAATTTTTAGACCAAAAAATGATCAAGAAGTTCCTAATACTTTAGCCCCCGCAAACATGGTAGATGAAAACCCTTGGTGCTTACAGTGCAAAGACTCACATTGGGAACATGAGTGTCCTATGAACAATGGTGAACATGACCAAGTAAATATTGTTAATCATACCATTGAGGGTCCTCAATATTGCCTTAATGTCACACTTGAAGAACATCAAGAAGGCATAAAGGAAGCAACCAAGAAGGCTAGGATGGAGGTGATAAATAACCTTGACCAAGAGTCGAGAGAAAAGTTGAAAAAGCAAGAATTCCAAGTGTACACTAGGCAAAAACGAATGAACCAACCTCTCTCTACTGGGCCTGTAATTTCACAAACAAGACCTCCACCTATGAACATAATCCTTCCTAAAAATCCTCCCAAAACCGACAAGTTGGATTTAAATTTTGACTTTGAAGGTGCATTAGCAAAAATGTACGTAACCATTCCACTAAGGGCAGTCATCAAGGTCCCATCTGTAAAAGAAATTTTCGATTTTTTTTTCAAAGTATCAAATGAGCCAATGGACCCTCCTATCATGTTACAAGCAGACCATTTTAGGGTTCAGTATGATGGACACCCTCCTTTCTTCATGACATTATTGGTTAGTAAAAAATGTCTTAACAATTGTATGCTTGATTCAGGAGTAGGTGCTAACATGATGTCTTTGAAGGTCATGGAGAAATTAGGCCTAAAGGCCACACGGCCTTACAGGAATGTTTGTGGTTTTGAATCCAGGGCCATACCCACTCATGGGATAGTTGAAAACGTTGAAGTATGCCTTGAAAGATATCCCAAATAGAGTGATCCACATGGATATTGTGGTAGTGGATCTCTCGAATGTATGGGGAATGTTGTTGTCTAGGAAGTTCGCTGCAATGTTGAGAGGCACCTTAGAAATGGATCTGACTTACATTAATGTGCCTATGAATGACGGGACAATAAGCCGCTTCCCGAATGTGCCAATGGCCAAGGTCCATGTGAAGGAAATTGATGATGAAACTAGCTAGACACATGAGCCAATCAAGGAGAGCCTTCCTATATTTTCACCTGAGGATTTTCCTTTCGCTTCAGAGGAAGACTTTGACAAAATACAATGGCCAAAGAAGGAAGAATACCAACAACTCCTAGACAAATACAAGGACAAAGAAGTTGGGACTGTCAAGCTATTAAAGAAAGGAGATGATGACATATTAATCAAACTGACCCAGCAGGAAGTCTTCACAACATAATCCCACTCTCCTCCCTCAAAACAATAGACTAGAGTTGGACAAGAAACAACCAAGTTCAAAACAAGGGATTACCAGGAGGGAGATACAGTCTGGATGTAGGATACAAAAAGGGGAGAGCCTACTAATGTTAAAGGGAGTGCACAATGTTGGCTTGGACCTTTTAGAGTCAGAATGAAGTCAGTTAATGATGCCTACTATCTATCCACGTTGGAAGGAAGAAGACGTCCATTACCAGTCAGTGGACACCTCCTCAAACCCCATCACGGTGCTAAGACTTGACTTCACAGGTAAGTACAGGTAAGTAGGTAGGCATTTGCATTCATTGTATATACCATCTACATATCATGCTAGAGTAGTGTAGTTGTAGTTTCATTTCCATTTGTATATATGATTACTTACTTTCATTTCATTGTATCATATATGAGCCAGGGGGGATATCACCACCCCAAAAGATTACTAATCATTTTTGTTGAGATCTAACAGATTACAGGTCATGCCAGAGATGTTGAGGTTCTCATGTTCTTTACGATGAGCACATGTCCCCGAGTTGGAGCTAGATGTTATCCCCTATCCTAGGGATAACTAAGGAGATTATGTCTCGAGGCCCACAGGTCCTAGACGTGGAGTACCGAGAGCCATATGACTTGAGCTTGGCCCTGGAGGGCACATATTTTCTTCAATGCGTCCTATCTATTAGCAACAACAACATCCATCCCATCGGCCTGATTCTGAAATAGCAGTGGGTCTTGCTCCATGAGGTAATGAGTTCGGGTATCATGGTATGTGTCGTTCTGATTCTCAAAGCATTTGAATATGTGCACTGAATTCTCTTTTGTTTCATGACGTTTGCTTGGAAATTATTCTCTTTAACTTGTCCATACCTGGGGGGATGACAAAGTGCCCTAGTAAGTTGGTTCCCTTATGGATGAGTTGCCACTGGTTGGGTCTATGAAAGGTCATCGTCCATTCCTTCCATACTTACCACTTTTCATCATTGTCCCTCTCATCTTTCCCCTACCTTGGTTTGGGCATTGGGTTTGCCAAGCTAGTAAGGGTTGTACCTTGCCTTGTGGGAAGAAGGGGTTAAAGGCCCAGAGGGTAAAAGTCGCTGGCAAAAGTTAAAATCCAAAATGAAACCTTGGGATGCTTCGCCCAGGGATTCCTGAGAAAGCAATAAATGGCTTCTCAGCAAGAAAAGGGGACCCGTAAAATAAAATAAAACTCAAGATCTAGTTGGTGGATAGGAGGTCTCATCATAAGCCGGCCTATTAGGTCCATGAGCATGTAGCGGTATGACACTGTCATCCATTTGGTCACCAAACTAGGGTAGTGGGTCTTGGTGGCATAGCCAAAAGAAAGGAGGTCTCATCACGAGCCAACCTTCTCATTTCCGTGAAATGCTTGTGGATAATGCTATCACCACTGGTCACCACGCCAGGACAGTGTCCTCCATCTATTCTCTTGAAAAGAAAAATCAATAAGACAAAAAGTAAAAGGCATTGAATGGGCTATGAAACAATGGCATCCATGACAAGGTGCAACTCGTCCTCTACAAAGGCACCCACAGGTAAGACCTACTTTTCCATGTTATCATTGCACCCCTTGCCCAAACATTCCCTACACCTTCTGATACATCTACATGACCTAGATTGGTCTTCACCTGGGAAACACCCCAAACCTTAGGAGGATTAGCCCAATAGGACATCCTGAGACCCCCTCCAAACCTGGCTTGTTAAACTGCATAACGTCTTGAGCATTTGTCTAGGTAAAGGGGGGTTTGATGTGTTAGAATATAATGGATGTACTCGTTTTACCATTGAAAATATCTCTATTGTCACCCAATCATAGGCCAAAGCCACCCTCTGAGCACCTTAACCTTGACAGAGAATCACTCTGGAAGCAAACCCTAGGCTAGATAGCCAAACAAAGGGTAGTGCACCTTTCCCCAAGGATAGCACACCAACAAGAGCTGATCAGATAGTCCAAACCCTAACCAAGAGATAGTCCAAGCGTAACTGCTAGTTGCAGCAGCTGCAACGACAACTCTCCTCCAAACCTGCACAGAAACTGGGCAACTGCAGTGCGCACAAGTGTTGCTCTGCAATTCTGAGACTGCCTGCCAAAATGAGAACTGGCCTCCTGTATTTATACTAATTCTGGCTAACTGCCTCGACCGATTTCTCATTCTGGGTATAAGTCTGTTCAGTATATATTATTATTTCTAGCCGACTTCTTCTCTTGGAGGCTAATAACCTAATATAAATTATCTTCTTGAGCCGACAAGTCTTCTAGGGTTATTAGCCAACTCATTAGAGTTTCTTCTTGCTTCCCGGAGTATTCTATCCTCGTCAAGTTTACACGTGGAGGTAAATACCTCCCGCAACCATAATATCAACACTCCCTCCTAGCTAAGGAGGTATTACAGGTAATGGTCTTGAGCACAAAAACATACCATTCACCCGATAGCATCAACATAGTTGTATAGACTAGATCATGACTAGATCATGAGCACCATCATCATCAGTGTCATCAACTGCATCATATCTCGAAACCATACTCTATCTGAGTAATCAGACATGATGCTCACTCCACAGAGTGATACAAGAGCCATTCTTCTAATCTAGAAGAGTAAATGCTCTGAACCATTTTCCGTCTAGGAAATCTCTGTCCTTTGATTATCCATCTA
>ML852914.1:0-22769 GCA_009831015.1 Picea engelmannii | reverse complement strand
CATAGCACTTGATCAGGGTCTTCCCACACCTCTCTCCTTAAATAACTGCTCTATTACTGTCTCATCCAGATAGCGGGACGGTCTCTCCTTTTGACCAACATGGGAGATAGAGTTGTTTCTAAGATTCCCTTCTCTAAGTTTAGAGAGGGGAGGTTTGACATGCATGTGGGAGAGCGGGGTTATCTGGAGGGAGGGAGTTAGGGTTGAATCGAAGGATATGGAGTTTTTATCCTGGCGTTGATTGAGAAGAAAATCCCTTTTACCAACGCATTGATGCCCGCATTGATGGTTGACCTAAGAGAGGCAGATATACTTACATTCTTATCCCAATTGGTCCCCAGCAGGCCCAGAGAGAGTTAGTAGCAAGTTTGACTTGTTACCTAAGGAAGGGGTGGATTTTACTTCTTTGTTACCGGGTGAACTTCGTAACTTAAGGGTTTCTAAGGTCATAAGTAAGCGTTACGTTATATCCATTGGCTGGCTCATATCATTGTCCTTACCATGCCTGCCTCACCCAGGCCTTGACTTACTTCTTCACTTGCTTTACAAAGAAAGGAAATTCAAAGAAGACTTATGATTTCACAAAGATTATTACTAGATATAGCTGGATTGAGTTCGCTTCGGTAACTAGAGAGAGAATAAAGCGGTAGGTTTATGGAGGAGCCTTTCAAATAAATGACAAGCACTTGAAGTAAGTGCTTTCGTTTGTTTGGGGAGGGGAGCGATACGATAGTGGTATTTCGTGGAATTGAGGATGGGGTGGGTATTCTCCCTCACTTTCGGTCCTGTCCTGAGCTCAGAACACTGATTCTCGGGCTGGCCAATCATGCTCGCCCCAGACAAGAACATCCATGGAAAGGAAGAATGGAAAGGGTGGATTTTGCTTCCTTAATCCCTAATTTTCTACATTCATTGGATTAAGGAGAGATTATCCAATGAATCGAATAATTCATCATCTTCCTTATCCAACTTACTTAACTGAACCGAATCAATAGTTTATTGGGCGGCCCACTAACCTTTCTATAGTGAGGGGCACCACTGAATCGTATATAATATAGGGAATATTATAAAAAAAAATCGTCCTTAACTCATATTGATTGATGGATTGATCGAAATCCTACTACACCTATGGGCGGGCCTGGGCAAATGGAGGGCGGCTAGCTTCTCTCTCGCTCTATCGATCTAAGGCACGAACGTTATCTAGCTATTCCAGTATGGCGCCTTCTCTCGCTATAATATAGTACTAGCCACTTGTCGTCTTCTCACTATGGTAGCCTATGGGGCGCTCGACCAAGCCTGTCACACGAATTGACCGTAGGAAACATCATTCTAGGATTATCAATCACCGATCGAGCCTCCCCACTGTGTAATTTCTCAATCACTCCACCCACTAACATGCATGGGCGAGCAATTCCCCACTTCTTCCCGCACCACAATGGGAAGGACCCGGACAACCAATATGGGAAGAATTACTAGATGATTTTCCTTTGTTTAGATCCTAGTTAGCCTTTGTTCAGATCCCGACGTGGGATAAAAACAATGACTCAAGGAACCATCCCATCCATCAGGGGGCATGGCCCTCCCCGAATGGTGGTTCAGTAGCCGACTTTCCCTTGATTCATTCCTTAGGCTTAGCCATTATATATAATTGACTGAACGAAAGAAGGGATTACTCTATGTCGGTTTTTCCCGGGGGCGTATCATAGAGAGGGAGGGGAGGGAGTCAACCAGTGATTGAAAGGAACCAGGTCCCATCCTATCCCTATTGGTTGGTCGAGCAACTGCACAAGAAAGAAAACATCTCCCGGCTTCGTTCGTATAGCTGATATTTCATCTCCGTACACGTAGATATTAGGAATGCTTATTCCTTCGCTTCGAAAGCTGCCAAAATAGCATTACTTCTTGTGTTTCTCAAAGATCTGACCTTCCATACTTTCCTTATGGTCCCCACCTTTATTTTGACCAACTTGGGTATTCAGATGATCTCCATCGAGGACCTTAACTTGGCAGGGAGCTCCTGATATAAATTCATTCATCTTGTCATACACCCATACATCCATAATACATATCGTTCGCTCCTGACTGAATAGTAACTACAAGGGTCCGAAGGAAAAGGAAGGAGAGAATGTTTTCTGGGTGGGTCCTTGGTGGAACTATGAACAACGATCTCAATAATTTCGTCTTCTCTTTGAGGTAGGCGCTTTACTTCACAAATGCCCCATAGGAGAATATGGACGGAGAAGGCAAGTAAGAAACGAAGATGGGTCTTCCCCTATGATGGTCTTCCCCGAGATTCTCTTACCCTGATCTGATAGTAAGCCAGCGAAGCAAAGGTTATACCTTTCCTGGCCGTCCTCTTGCCAAAGAGATAGGAGAAACACTTGGAACTAGGTGTGGTAGGTCTGTCTGGGTAAGGAGTAGTCTCGCTAACTCTCGAGGAAGGCAAGTACGAATGGGCATTTCCTTCCCCGATCTAAAGGAGGTAGGTCTTTCCTTACCAGCCTGAACTGTACAAATTGGTCTTTTCCAACCTTTCACCTTGGGATGGGGACCAACCTTGAACCCTTGGGACTAGGCATGGTAGGTATTTCCTTACCAGAAAGGTATTAGAATGGTACAAATCGATATAATGGTATGACCCGATATAATGAGACAGGCGTAGGTAGGCATGGTATAGGTCGATCAGTCAATGATTCCTTCCCCGATCTATGGCAAGCCTAGAAAGATAATCTGACTAGGCAGACCTTCGATTGTTTCTTGTTAGGTCGATTAGTCAAAGGAAAGTAACCATATATTATATAAAGGAGATACAAAATATTAGGCAAGGGAAACCGTTAGAGAACGCGAGACTCGAGGACTACAGCCTAACACAAGACAGAGGGAAGGTAATCAATCATTGGCAGCCGAACAAAGTGCAATAAGCAAGAGCCAAAGTGGTTAATGGAAAGATCCGTCATTACACAATATTGGAGCATACAAAGGATGTCGCCATGATCAGTACCAGTAGCAAGCAAGGACAGAGCCCAGAAGAATAAGACAAAAGGAGAGAAATCCCCCATCAGAGAGGTGTTGAACCCAGTCTGCCTAGAGGATAGGCTTTACGACCGGGTGCATGTGCATAAGGACAAGCACTTGAAAGGCTAAATCAAGCAGGTGCAATTGGTGGATTATCATATCCACAATTATGTTGTGTTCCCAAAATTTTCACCTGAGCGCTATTCATAATGGAGGGGGGGCAAGATCAGGACATCTCGATGCCCTGAACCCACCATTAGGAACTGTATAATTAGAAATATAGAGGAAAAAGAATGTATAACTCTCTATCCATTAGGAACTGTATAACATCTCGGTGGCTTGAACCCACCATCCGAAAAGGAGATTTTCTTTAAGACTGAAAGGATATAAGGAAAGTTTATCAATACCCTCAAATTTTCTCCCCAGCCGAGGAAGGCATAGCCTGACCAATGTTGGGTTGTTCGTTATCGTTAGTCGGGGAAAGGACTTGTGCCTTCCCTCACATTGGTGGATTTCCAGCACAGTGGCTTTGGTGGCTTCCCTCATGCTGGGTTGGGTTTCGAATGGTGCCTTCCCTCACATTGGTGGCTTCGAAAAGTGACTCACCTCACCTCTGGGCCTAGAAAAGTGGTGACTTACCTCACCTATGTGCCTCTGTGTTGGGTTGTGTTGGTTCGGGTTAAGACCATAGCAGATATTCGGTCGATTGCTTATGAACGATATTGATACAAACCGGTTATTCATACAGGTTTTATTCATTGTTCGCGTCTCACTGTCAGGGGTTCATCGAAGGGTTTGTTCCATTGAAGGGGAGAGGAACCGCTAGGGATAGATTGATTATCCCAGCTAGGGAGATAAACCGCATCACTTGTTCTCACCCACTCTTCCTCAGTCATACCACCCCGTTCATACCAGTTTCCCATTCATACCAGTTATCGCACCTAAAGGAAAACCTTACTGGGCATCTGTTTGGGCAGGAACTTACTTACTTTGGACAAGCAGATAGTTACTTTGGGCAAGCAGATAGATATTGACTCTCTTAAAGGAAGAAAGGAAGCGTGCTAAGAAAGGTTCTTTAAGACTTAAATAGGGAAAGGAATAGTTATTCCCCTTAAGGAAAGGAATAGTGAGCCCTTAAGGAATAGTTATTCCCAGCCTTAAGGAAGTAGTCGTAACTATTAGCTAACTATTTGTACACCTTTGCCTATCTTTTTGCAGGTCTGGAAAAGAATAGTTGCTCAAGGTCTCCTATGTGCTTAAGGTTGTTTTCCCTACCCTAGGCTCGTAACTATTAGCTAATTCATTCATACCAGTTATTATCCTTCAGTTACAATTGAAGCTTTCAGTTACAATAGACTTAGCGTTACAATAGCCTTAGCGATAGCCTTTCAAAGAAGATCGAAGAATGTAACAAGGGATTTTCACTTAACTAATTATTGAAAATATACTTAACTAATTCTCTCGTTACAAGGGGCTAGTTTGAGGAGGCTGTCGGCATGGAGAGGCTAGTTCGAGGAGGCTTTTCGATGTAGTAGTGGGGTTCTTCGAAGGCCTGTTGACGTACGAGGAAAAGGTCAAGGGATTGCCTCATGACAGTACAGGAAGGAGCAACGACTTCCCTAATTAGAGCAGCACCCACCTTAATCTTTCGGGCCCTCCCGCAAACAACGGAACATAGATATTTAAACAACACTGTGCAACAACTACTAGTTTCCCCTTGCTCAGATGTATGTCGTCAATCCTCAAGAAGCGAGGGAACAACCCTATCATGCTTTTCACTCTATGATTACTCATGCTTTTAACTTAACTCATCCTTAGCGAGGAGGGAGCAATTCAAACTAATTCCTCTTGGTAGACAAACAAACAAATCTCAGACCGTGGACTACCCAACATGTAGACTTAGAAGTAGAGAGAGCCCTGGAACCAAAGTAGAGAACCTGAGCACTGGAGTCAACTTACAAAAGCAAGTAACTAGTAACTATATGTCCTACTCTTCGTACTATTTATAGTAAAGCCAAATACTCTAAATATCTGAAAAGTAATCTAAGCTCATTCCTCCAAAAGCATAATTGATATAGGAGTTAGGGCTTTTGCTACATTGGGTAAGAGAAAGAATCTATAATGAAGCCTTAGATATAGGATTATTAAGCTCTAATTTATAGTCATTATTAGACCTATTGTTGTTATTCATTCCTTGGGATCATATTGTGTTAAGGAGCATGCATGACTTCCAAGTTCCTACCATACTTGATCAATGCTAAAGTTAGTTAACCGTGAGGCTTTGTATTCCGTGTAAAAAGGAGTTAAGATGGCACCCAGTCTAAGTGGGAAATTCACGAGTGACAACCGTGTGTAAAATGGTATTTTCAGGATATAAAGTGTGTGTAAAGCACCTAAATTGGTAAAATCTACCGCGGTGTGTTAAAATGGTATTTTCGATCGCAGTGTGTGATGGTAAAATCTACCGCGGTGTGTTAAAATGGTATTTTTGATCGCAATGTGTGAGGCATACTTTTGATTAATCTATATAATATAGACTTCTAATACTTCCTATTAATACTTCCAAATCATACTTCCTACTCCTATAATCAATCTACAAAATCTATACATTATGCATGCATCGGTTCAACTCTCATTTCTTTCTATGAAACTAAGAAGGAATGTGTTAAGATTAGAGCATTCATTTTTCAATGAAAAAAGTGAAGAGTGTTATAAGAAAGTAAAGTGCATTTATCTCCCCTAGATTAACTTAAACAACTAGCACCTTAACTGATCTCCTGTTAGCTATAAAGTAATAGAAGATAAAGCTACTAAATAGATAAGATACTAATAAACAAAATATCTCCTATGCCTCTCTGCAATGAAAAGATCAAAGCAGGGTATGATCATTTCATATTGGTAAGCTCCGCAATAAGGAAAGAAAAGAGAAGTTCAAGGTTGTTCGGTTGGAACCAAGAAGAACCATTTCTCTAGTCACCTATGTTCAGTAGGATTGTTAAGTAGGAACCAAACCTATTAGATTAATTAGTAGAGGGTACCCTCAAGAACCGGGTAGGATTCCCCTCTGACTTCAATCCTCAGCGTCGGTAGATGGTCGGCCTTATGAAACACTGACTAAACCAATCATTATTTCTTTATCACTGGCTAGACCTATCAGAGAGAAGCAGGGAAGATGACTCGGCAAGATATGGAGAGGTGCAGCCAATTACATATTCTTTCATCTGTCACATAGCAACATCAATCCAAAGAGCAGCGAGAAGACGAAAAGATGAGGAGGAAAAGACCATTATTATTTGTTATGGCTTGGGGACTTTATGAATTATGAGAGTTGGATAGCAAATAGCATGGAACCAATAAGAAACATACCCTTTGTTTGGCTATGTTAAGTATTAACCAATAAGATTAGGGGTTGCAGGGCCCTTGCTGCGGGCTCGGGTTGGCACATTGGCACATCAACTCCAAACTCAAAGAGAAAGGGATCTCTTTCTTTCATCATGGCAACTCAGAAAACTAGGATCATTATGTTGGTTATGAAGGATCTCAATCAAATAAACTACAAGAACAAGAGAGGAGAGACCACCTTTGAACTCTTTGATCGACTGCAACTAACATATTGATTCATTACGTACTTGGACTATTATTTATTGGATTGTTATTATTGTCAAAGTGGTAAATTTGAGGGTGAAAGGGTGGCATGGCCTTGTCAATAAAAGTGGTCAATTTGATAGTGAAAAGGGGAAGCGAGGTTCATAGAGCATATTTTACCATAACCCATAAGGCCAGGTATGCTTATTAAGAAGCCAGGTTAACAGAGGAGAATTTACCACATGCTTCAGTTTCCCTTTCCTTCCCAATTAGTTCCCTTACCTATTCCCTTCAGGGTTAGCTTCCCACCTTGCTTTCTGTCTTTCTTCCTAACTGATTTCATGGGGTAGCCTTCCTTTCACTAACCCAGAACTGATCTTTCTTATTGCTACTTACTTATTAAAGGGGGGCGGGCAAGCTCTTTTCCGAGCAAAGCGGTCATCACTGTTCCTCGTTGTCTTATTCTAGTATCCCGCCCACTTCCTCACTTTTCGCATGTGTCGAGTCCCGACCAGATCCTCTCTTTTATTGGATAACCCATCTACCACCTGTCAGGTAAGGAGATTTGCCTACCACTTATAGGGAGGCTACGGGAAAGTATCTGAAGTGAATTGAAGTGAATTGTTTTTTCCCTTCTTGGTTAAGGTTGTGTTGTTTGCGGAGAGGATTTGCAGCTATTAATAAGTATTGCACGGGGAGTATCGATAAAGTCTTTCGGAATATCTGCCTTTGTTTCATTAATAGGTGGCATCACCATCATGTTCGATATTATTGCACACTTGTCACTGAATCTGGGGAATCGCAGCTAGGTAAATAAGAAGTACTTGAACGATTATTCAGTAGTCGCTCTATATAAGTAATTGCTCAACGAAAGCAATCCTCTATTTATCCCACAATTTTGGTGTGGGCAAGACTTTCGTTATGAATTATAGCGCCTTGCCTATAAAGTGATAATGGTGGGCAATAATTTCTATTATTAATGTGTAGTTCCTTTCTTTTCCATTGCGCAAGAGGGAAAGCAAGACCGTTATTAATTAGAGTGCCTTAATAATACACAAAAAACAAGCAAAACCCTCTGTATATATCTCTTTGTTGACATTGATTCGGCCTCTTCGAGGGACTCCTCCCCTAGCTATACCTTAAGCGAGTGGGTGGAAGCAACACCACTACGATACCTTTGACCAGGAGCGGGGGAAACACACCGTGCCTTCTCTATCTTCGACCCTACCAACCACTACTATTAATAACCAGGAAAATGTGCCATATACGACAATTCTAACCAAAATGAGGCTTGACTAAACCCACCATTCTACGAAGAGACTACATACAAACACGATTTTCCTTCTCCTATATATTAAAGCTAGGGGCAAAGAAGGGCGACGATCGGATTCTCTGATTGATGGCCACCCCATCATATAGAGTTGGTCAGATAGGGGTTTTATTGGGTTTCCCGATCCAAGGAGCCTTGCCAACGAATAGCAGGCTTCTAGATCGAGGAATCTTATTGAGTTATCGAAGCTTATCCTTTACTTACCTCATAAATCCAGGAGTCGGTCTAATACTTACCTCATCAATCCAAGAGTCGTTCTCCAACTTACCTCCAAAAGAAAGGAGTCGGTAGAGTTCTTTCTATCTGATCTCTTATATGAGTTATCGCATGGCCTGGCTCTTCTACTCATGGCATGGCTCTTAGCTCTTCTACTCATGGCTTGCTACTCTTGCTACTGGCTCTTCTACTTATTCACCCGAAATAGTCACTTTAACCACCCACGCTTCCCCATTCTCTTTGGTAGGAGGAAGGATGGCTCACCAAGTAAGTTAGGTGAGGAAGTAGCTCACCTGAAGAATGAAGGTGAGGAAGTACACTCGTTTTCAAGATTTTCCTAATCGACTTATAAATGAAATGGGGATATAGCTTCAACTCTGAAGTTTCGACAGGCTCAACTTATTTATAAATAGGGAGAGGTTTTTTCGGTGCAGAGAACTTTTGCTACGCAATAGAGGTGCCGTAAACCAGCATCTCGGGATCAGTTGTTTAACGTCTTACTGAGTCGGTTTTGTAGATCTGCATAGATAGGAAGGCGTGAGATGGATACGGTCACCACTTTATATAGATAGGAAGGCGTGAGAGCACTAATCTGATATAGATAGGAAGGTGTGAGAGGGATATGGTTCTTTGCTCACTGACATATCGAGTCGACTCCCCACCAATAAGCACATGAGATTGTTTTTTCAGGCGAGATATCAAACTCTACCTATCTCTCGTCTTTTTATAACTTGGGGAAGTCTCTGAATGAACCTCCTTTCTAGGAATTAGGTATATTAGGGCTGCACTCTCTTAGTTCATGCATGGAAGTGATAAATCCTTTGGAGGGACCCTCAACCTCCTCTTAAGATCGATAGGGAGAGGGATAAATCTGAGAATATTACGTATGTAATAACTTTGAGATGCTTTTATGCCCTTTTTCTCTAAATGAGAGCTTCAATGTACTCTTCTTTTTGGGGGGAGAGGGACTCGCTCGACCCTTTTTATTTATTATGTCCTCTATGTACTCTTAAGACTTTCTTTATCTCTTTTCAAACTGGGAGATAATTGAAATGCACTCGACATGTTGAGTAAAAGAAACACTTTTGGGGGAAACCAAAGGTAGCACCCAGGGGTGGTTTCTAGTAGTTTCCGAAGAGCAAAGTGGCTGAAAGCAACTGAACTTAATTTTTTCAATGGCCTAGTTAGTGAAGCGGCTTTTCCACCCGAATTGGCCATGTCATTTAAGGTCGTAAAGGTGCAATCATTTCGGTGTAAACCAGTAGAACGAGTTGGGAGAGGATCATTGCTCAATTATAAGGACCTGGAGATAGGTTCGGACCATACCCATATTTGTAAGTAAGCAAAGGGCGCTCACTGCCCTCTGTTCTCGATTATGACTGAACTTAATTGACGGGTTAGTTCTTTATTCTTTATCAGTCATAAGTTGTTTATTGCACTTTACCATGAATCGGTATTATATTAGGTTTAAGCCTTCCTGCCTGCTTGGTTAGGATAGACAATCAGGCAGTAGCTGCACACCTTTATTATATAACAAACGCGTTGAACGGTTCACACTTTCCCTTTTTGCAATGGGTCAGCGAGTAAATGGGAAAAATCTGTAGCTTTATCTGGGGTGCGGAAGCATGGGGAGCAAGATTGGAATAAAGCGGAAGGGGTAGAGAGAGGGGTTTATTCATTCTCCAGCGGTGTGAAAGGGGAATAGAGTTTCTCTTTCTGCTTTGCCTTATCTATATAATAAAACGATATTGCGATAGGACAAACTCAAGGAAGAAGGAATAAAGTCCCACAAAATACCTGCAACCTACTGACCATGATCTCTTGTTGCTAGTTGAAAGGAAAATGCTCCAGTCAATATGGTTCAAACCCCTTAGAGAGTTCCCCAATATCAGTCCTATTCTGTACCTAATCCAAAAAACACTTCACAATAGGTCGTTCTTCTAGCCAATCGATGGATGTGTCAAATGTCAAATCCTCCACTCTTCTATTCCATATTACGGGATCAAATCCTAAAATCTTCATATGTACCCATGTACCCCATAAAACCCTGTACACACTCCCTTGGTTTCTAATTCGCATCTCTGAAAGGATCGTACCTAAAAGTGGCTTGTTCCCTCTCCTTTTTCCGTTGTTCTGTGGACCGGTCAGCCAACTCTCTCTCTCTTTCTATGTGTCGGTGTTATATATTAAGTAGGCATGGCTATTACGTATATATAGAAAAGGTAGAATATCCCAGTTATTCCTATCTGAAGATAAAAGTGGCTTGTTTCCTCTCCCTTTCGTGATAAAAGTGAGGGGATCGGATCTTCCATGACATACTCTAATTAAATGTCCATCGAGAGCGTGCATGTGGTTATAGGTTTGGAATTCAAGGGATCATGTGGTCTTGAAAGGGTTTTGTTCAAGAAGGAAAGGAACTAAACTGCCTGGGTATCCTAAAGTTGCATTCCTATAGAGTAAGTAGTGAAGCGACATCATTTCTTTTATGTCCTTTAGGCAAATTGAAGAGGAATAAAAGAATATATACCAAGCACATCGTGGAAATGAAATAAAGTATGATCCTATTTTTAGCCCAAGTGATAGGCGAATCGAAATAATTGTGAAAGAAAGCTTATCAGATCTAGCTTTTGTCTCAAGTGATAGCCCTGTATATTGGATGGTTCTTCCTTCATCCGTCGAATCCATTTACTCCACTCCATTATGAAGTCATTTAGGCCCCTCCAAACGTTCGTTTAGACAAAGATCAAACCCAACCAACGGGTCGAGTGTGGTCCTCTCGCCCCATTCAGGAAAAAGGACATACAACCTCCGCAGTGCCTTCGAACTTACGATGGATGCCTGCTTGTACTATGGGCTTGCTTACATAGTGGTATCAATCATCCTTCTGAAAGCTCCCCATGCGGCCTTTGGAAGTGTACTTCTTAGTTCCTTTTAGTCTTTAAAGCGCTCACTCCTCCCTCGACCTTGAAAACCGGTAAGCAACGTTTTGATATAGTCGCTCATTTATCATAAGTAGATCTCCTCCCATTTCAATAAGTCGATCTCCCTTATTACCCCCGACATTTTATACAGTTGTAACTTAAGAGTGCAAAACCGTCAAGTCCTCTCCCACCCGTTTCAATAAGTCAGGTGCACAAATGCTTCCTTTTAGTCTTTAAAGAAAGCGCTCACTTCCTCTCCCTATCTATTAGGTCGAGTCCTAAAAATAAGTCGAGCGCATTGTTATTATCAAAAAGCGTTATTACATACAGAAACAGAAAAGGAATCGATACGTTTCCAAAAGCGAAGATCCCCTCTCTCAACCTATTCCAACTTAAGAGCAACTTGATATAGTCGCTCACTCCTAAAACCATTTATTAGGTCGAGCGCTCTCCCTATCTATTAGTTCAAGTCTGTTTCTTAAGAGGTCGGGTGAGAGAACACATCTCTAGAGAATAGAACAAGGAGGAAAAATAGGATTTTCCATCATACCATTATTATCGTGGAATGACTAGGCATAAATGGAAACAGTATGGCAGGTGGGGCAGGCTTCCTTACGTTCCCATTCACCAATTCATGCAGAACCCAGCCCTTAAACAGTATCCTAAGAGTGTCAAACCAGTAAAGCCCTAAGTTGTTTTCTATTCAAGAGCTATTTCTATGAACCTCCTCTAATAGAGATTCTTTTTGTTGGGTAGCGTTGTGCAAGTACCGTGAGGGGCTAGAATTGGCAACTATGAGCTCAGATCGAAATAATCAAGCGTTCTCCTTGAACTAGTGGAGAAAGGCTCTCGGATTGGATCCACCACTCTACGTTTATTCCTAGGTGTAGATTTTCGATAGGCATTGCCTGGGAACGGGTGCTTTTGGTTTTCAAAGTGGAGAGCCTGATCACGATCGGGTCGCTGTTGACTCTCTTTCTGCAGGAACTTTTTCAGCTATTGTGAACATTTCCCCCTCTGTGAACCGAACCAGACCTATTGAAACGTGGATTATAATCTCTTGTTTCAAATATTTTGGGTTTCTCTATCCGCCTGAGCCAACCAAATATCGGTTATTGAAACGATATTTTCTTCTCCTGAATTGGGCACATGCCTTTGCCCTGATCTCACAAGATTCACTTATTTTCCATGTAATCCTAGATAATGAATCAACCTTGTAGTCTACGTATATAATATTGGCTTCAGCGGTTCAGGAATCAATGAAATTCATCCTCGATATCCCACAGCATCTTTGGCATCTCATATTATTCTTATCTCCCTTACAAACAATGGAGCATGGAGAAGAAGAGAAAACCTAAATCAAATTCCTTCCGGAACAGAATAGACTTATAGCCTAGCCGCAACGAGTTCAACATTGGATCGAATCGGATCGCTTCCTGCTGCTTCTCATCTATGAAACAAAAGAAGGATTGAGATTGATTTGTTCGGTTGCAGTTAGCCCTTGATTACCCCTTACATGTATGGGATTTCTGGATATGTGATTCTCATGACTAGACGGTCGGTTTGGAACCAGTCAAACATCCTACAAAAAAATGTATGATTCCCTCGCTCGATATGAGTTTAAGAACATTTCTCAAAGTTGGGGACAGGAATTTGACAAGGTTGTTGGGTAACCAGTTGCTTATCTGGCATCTTGTTGCGAGGTACCCGTATTTGTCTTAGCTTTATATACTCACTAGACTACTTGTTTGAAGGTTTGGAAGAGAATATATGTTTGTTTCCATTCTCCCTCAGTGCTTTGAACCATTTATGACAAAGTTTTTCTTATTCCATTAGCCAGTTTCTATCTAATCCCACTGGTAACCACAACTATGATGGGCCTGCCTTTCATTGTCGATGTATAAATAGAAGAAAATGTGATAAAAAAGCCAAGCCCCGAAGTGATCACCCAGTTATCGATCTAGTTCATCCCTTCCCACTGATAGCTACCGGCCCAAATGGATATCTCTTTTCTTATTCTCTCGATGACTTAACAATCTATCTATTAAGGAAGAAGGGGTCATTTCAAATGCAAGGCATAGATGAGTGACCACCTATCCAACCTTTCCTGTAGAACCAACAACTATTTCTATCATCCAACCATAGAATAGAAGCAAACTACTATGTTCTTATTGTTCATAGTGGGGATCTTCACATATTATTGTTATTTCCTGCCCTCCGAACCTTTACCTATTCTTGACTTCCACCTAGACCAAATCACCTATTCTTGTTATTGCCTGCCACCTGAACTTATTCCATTTCAATAAGTATTAATCAGTGGGAGGGGATATCTGTATGGGTTAATCTAATCATTGGAAGGATATATCTGTATTAGAAAGAAGGGAGGTACGGCCCACAAGAGATTATGCATGACTGAGAGGGAGGGAAGGGAATAGATGCATTCCACCCCGACTGACTGATTCCTTACTTATTCTAACTCCCTTCATGAATTAATCATTCCACAAGGGAGGTAGTGTGAGTGAGATTGGACAGAGTGCAGCATGAGTGGGCATTGCTTGGCGGAACTAATTTTGTCGGAACTACTCCTTATCCGGCCTGCCATAACTTATCTTTCCCTAACTATTTGGCGGGTGAGACTGCTTCTGCATGGCGGGTAGGTAAGTTTCTGAATCTATGTATGGGTAGGTAAGATTGTTTAGAGGGTGATAATTGTTGTTCCTATATTTGATTACAAAGGGTCGAAGACCTATATTCGGTGATCTATCTCATTTCGAGAGAGAGAGGAGAGACCCCACTTCGTGGACAACAAAGAGACCGCACTTCGTGGGTGACACCCCACAATATAGACCTCTCGTCATTTGGGAACACCCATGATTGATCCTTTCCTTCAATAAGTTTCAATCCAACAATCCTTATCCACCCCACTCTATCGCTTATGGCTTGGAAACCTCCAGCAAATGTATTAATCCCAGTGGTAGGCCAGCATACATGATACCGCACTTCATGGGAAACACCGGAAACACCCTGTATGGACCTAACTTCGTGGGAAACACCGGCAACATAACTCCAACAACCCATATCCCTCTGTTCGAGCTTCGCAGGACACTTCAGTTTAGAATTAAGAAATCCTTTCGTTTGTATAACCATGGCTAAAGAGAACTACTAATTCAACCCCAGGCTCAAGAATAACCAGTGCTAAAAAGAACTACCAATTAAACTCCAGTTCAGTGATAACTACTAGGATGGATAGGCTTATATCCTCAAGGCTTCCTTACTCTTTTTTATGAATGTTGTACAGGTACTTCTGTTGTAGCCACCAAGTGGTATGCTATTTATGAGGCCCCCACCACTAGCCTAGACAAGCAGTCCACAAGGAGAGAGATCCTTGCCTTGGATGCGGTCGGCCCCTACTTGGATGCAGGAGGCACCACAACTTGCGAGAGGTGGGCTGAAGACTGGTTCGTAAAAAGCGCCCTGAAAGGCCAAATCCTCAGTACACCAAAATATTGAATCGCACGGAAGGGTCCATTGGGTAAGTAGATACCATTATCTATATTCCTGGATAAAATATCTATATCTCTCTATAGATAGAATTCATATTATATAAGTCATTTGACAATGACTTCCACCTACTTTTTCCTACAATTTACAATGACTTCCACCTACTTTTTCCTACAATGTTATTTTGATTATTTAAGTAATTTGACTGTTACTTAGAGAGAGAATCCAAAAGACTTATTTTACTTCCATTTACCAACAAAGGGCACTCACTTATTTCACCTACCCTTAACAAGAATAAGGTTATTCACTTCCTTCACCTCGACAGACCAAGGGCTACAACAGGGGCCCTGGGAAGGTAACTAGTTTTACCCAACAGTAGACAGTTGACCCAATACATAGACCCGCGGGATCAAGCATAGGATTGTGCAAATAGATATTTATACCTTGCAAGCGGATATGCACTGGAGACAAGTGGAGCTTCCGAGAGCACTACTGTCTTTCTTTACTCATCAGTTCCCTACCCAAGATGCCATAGTCTTTCTTTACTTATGTCTTTTTCCCCACGCATCACCCAGATTTCGTTAGCGAACGATGCTAGTTATACTGTGAACACACAGGAGATAGCTCACTAATGAGACGAAGCACACTTTGGCTTTCTTTACACTGGCCCTTACCACAAGGTGTTGGTGGGAACAGGTGCTTGGATGACAAAGCCCCCACTCAAACTATAGGGGGGTGCATGCAAGAACGGGTTCAGAGCCCACCACAACACTCATAGTATACGCCCAACAGAAAGGGACTACTGAAGCAACGATGATTATTCCCCTATACCCTCTATAGAGGATAAGACTTTGGATGGGACTACTCGATATAGGCGAATGAAACGAGACTACCAGTAGGTAGATGCAAACAGATGAATTTATACATATACCTTTCCTTTAGCTAGCTCTTATCCAACCAAGAAAAATGGGAAGGGTGTAAAAATGGGTCTCATGCGATCTATAGAAATGAACAAAATTGTAAATAATTATTTATTGAATCGCCCAACCCCGAGACGATAGAGTGATTGGGTCTATTTTCTGTGTTTTGTCTAAAGAAAAGTGGCCATTTCGTTCATTTCCCTCTTGAAGATCTGATCTCACGACCCACCAAACCAAGGCCGAGGAAGCAGGGGGAAAAAGAGCAATCTACCCTCCAACCTTGAGGGGGAAAAGGGGGTAGCGCCCTGCTCTATTGAGAAGCGCCCTGCTAAAAGGAAGGTGGGATAAGTGCCCTGCTGAAAAGAAGGAAGGTGGGCTCACTTAGTTCAATTCCTTCTCAACACAGATGAAAGAAGCCCCTCGATAAAGAGACTGCACAAGGGAGGGTCAGGAGCCGGAGATGGGAACCTTAGAGGGGAACATCGACATCTTCAAAAAGGGCAGTGTCTTTGGACATCGTGTATGATTAAACAAAATTCACTGAGTAGAATTCTTGAGCTAGGATATATATATATCTATATTAAGGTTGGGATGGGTTTGAAGAATGAGGTCGGTGAGGACACCTTGTTCAATAGCTAGCTCATTGAGGGCTTGCTTGATCGCTGGTTGGAAGCGGTAATAACCTGATTGTTTCAACTTCTTCCGGTCTGATGCACGGCAATCCTGGGCCTCCAACGCAAAGAAAGGTGTGTTGTATGCTGCTAATCACCCTACGTGGTCTCGATTTAAAAGAAACCCTAGGGTAGCCAGAATAATTTTGACTCGACCATTATATGGCCTCATAAGGACCTCGTTTTTCGCCTTGCTTTGCTTGCCCCCTCATCCCCAACAAATAGAGAAGCCTATCCTTTCCAGTATGTTGTGCATTCCTTACTCTTCACATCTTCAACTAGTGCAGTGGTGAGAAGAAGGTGATTCAATCTAATTCCCTTATCACTTTCATAACCCTTCTCTCCTTCCCTCCCACACACATATTTCTTCTCATTCTCTCTATGTTCGAATTTTAGCGTATATAAGCTTTGTGAGAATTAAACATAATTCATGGTTTCCCTGTTTAAACCCATTATCTCGAGCCACCTAGATATTCTTTAGAATAACCTTGGAATCTACAGGGGGCATGCTTGGAAAACATTGTATATAATTATTATTTATTTAATTCACACCAGCACATAGAGAACATACCTTATTGCTCGCACACTGTCCAATACGGGTATGTTGGGAAATCACAATAAAGATTGAGCCCTAAATACGAATACGGGTTAGTTCTAGTTGGTATCACTTCGTTCAACCCCTCACCTTCTAAGAAAGATATGGGATATTGAGAAAGATATAACCAGTGATATCATAAACTCAGGTGAGCTAAAACCCGAACAAGCCTATCCTCTCTATGCACACCTTCTTCTGGGCTAGCACTATCCTTCCGTTTGAACAAAGTGATACCACTACGTGGTTCGTTGTCCTAGGGGTAGAGCGTAGCTATACCACTATTGAAATAATGTAACTGCAAAGTGTATTTTTATTATTATTTGATATATTATTCATTGGATCAATCCCCATTGTGGATTGATCATGTCAGCTATTGTAAAAGGACCAAATCCCCTTTTGTGGATTGGTCATAATATAATTGTAATAGGAAAAAGAAGAAGTTGGACCAGAATATATCAAAGAGGCCTCCGAATAAAATAAAGGCGGTTATAACCACCCAGATTAAGAAGTTGGCCCTGTCGGTGAAGAGACACTTCACACATGTCAGATTAGTATAAATAAGGAGGCTAGCGCCTCACTTAGACACACCTCACTTGCTCATTGAGAGACAAGTTTCAGAACTGCAGTTGGAGAAGAGAGAGAGAGAGAGAGAGGCACATATTTGGGAGAGGATCTTTTGTATTAGCTTGAGTTATCTCTTGGCATTGTATTGGCTATCTATAATAAGGAAGTTTTGTTGGGTTTTCTTCCCCTAGAGGGTTTCCCGGGATAAATGTTGTGTCTCTTGTGATTGTGTATTTCTCAGTGATCTTGTATTATGTTGTTGTTATCTATTGAAATGCAAAGAACTATAATAATGGCTTAAACATTAACATGGTATCAGAGCCAAGCTGAAGAAAGCATCTTTCACAAGAGTGAAAATTGTCACTATTGTCATATATGCAAATTAGGGCTTTTTGATGGTAAATCTTTTCAGCCCTAAAACCATCTAGAAAAGTGCACCCTCCCCCAAGGATTACTTTGGCACTCTCAGTGCATTTTTTCAGTGTCTAGATCTCCCAGAAAGTGAAACCCTAGTTTCACAAAGTACCAGAAGTACCAAAAAACCAGAGAATCAGAAGTAGCAGAAATACCAGAGTACCAGAGGTACAAGAAAACTAGAAGCACCAATCCAAAAATCCGTAGATCAAGTTTGGAGGGGTAAAAGTTGGATTTTCTCAAATCCAAGCACACCATGCTACTGGCCTCAGCCAAGCGCATCTCCTGGTAAGTTCAGAATTTGATTTTGAGCATTTTCATTTTTTGGTCATTTTCCTAGCTCCAAGTAAAAGATGTCTGCAAGCACGAAGCTTGCTGACAAACTGGAAGGCGTGGAAAGCTTCCGTGACTGGAAGTATAGGATCGGCCTGATCCTTGAAGAGAATGACCTAGCAAGATTCATCAAAGAAGAAGTATCGGAACTGGATGATGCTGCAGAAAAAGAAAAGCATCTAAAGGACACGATCAGGGCCAAAAGAATCATTGTAGATTCAATCAAAGACCACCTGATCCCTTATGTGTCATCAAAGAAGACTCTGAAAGAAATGTTCGATGCCCTAAGCAGACTGTATGAAGGAAAGAACATAAATCGGAAGATGAATCTAAGAACTCAACTAAAGAATACAAGGATGCAGAAAGGAGAAACAATCCAGGAATATTTCTCCAGAATATCAGAATTTAAAGAACAATTAGAAGCAATTGGAGACACCATAGATGCACACAAGCTCATAATGATACCTCTTAATGGTCTCACAAGACCTTGGGATGCATTCATCCAAACGATTTGTGCCAGAACGGAGAAACTGAAGTTTTACCGTCTATGGGAAGAATGCATTCAAGAAGAAACAAGAGTAGCTAACCGTGAAGCGCTACTAGCAAGAGATGATGATCAAGCCCTAGCTACTCACACCAAAAGAGGAAGGAAGAAACCCTACTTCCAAAAGGAGACTCATAAAGAGCCTCAACCACCAAAAAAATTCAATAATAAAAAATCTCTTCCAAAGAGATTTCAGAAGAGAGGACAACGAAGGGAAAGAGATTACTCATCTGTACAATGCTACTATTGTGACAAGATGGGACACATTGCGAAACTTTTTCCAGCCAGACGATAAGAATACAAGAGGAAACATAAGAGGCACCATGCCCATGCAGTTGAAGATGAAGAGCCACCTGCAAAGTTGATAAGAGAGCAGATCAAAGACTATGTCTTAATCTCGACCCTCTTAGGATTGGTAACACCTGGAGTAGACACATGGCTTATTGATAGTGGTGCCTCCAAGCACATGACAGGTCAGAGAGACATTCTCTCTTGTATTTTAGAAAAAAAGTTTTCTCAGAAAGTGACACTTGGAGATGATTACCAATATCCCATCAAGGGAGTGGGAGAATCAAGATACAAGCTAAATTCAGGGAACTCACTAAAGATGAAGGACGTACCCTTTGTACCAGGTTTGACAAAGAACCTACTCTCTGATTCTGATTTAGAAAAGAAAGGCTTCAGAGTTGCCTTTATAGATGGAGAAGTCCTCATGTGGGCTAAAGGAGAAACCCTGAAAGAAGCAATCATCATTGGAAGAGAAGAAAATGGCTTGTATAAGCTAAAGGGTCACTCAGAGGCTGCCATGACCCATGCCATTGAAAACTCATGTGAACTTTGGCATAAAAGATTAGCTTAGATCAATTACAAGGTGCTACCATACATATGCAAAGCTGTCATAGGTCTACCAGAATTCAAAATTGACCATGAAGGCGTGTGCAATGGATGTGCGCAAGGGAAGAACATCAAGAACCCTTTTCCGAAGAGAGACAGCAAAGTAGAAGGAGTCTTAGAGCTCATTCATTCAGATGTATGTGGCCCAATACCATTGTACTCCATTAGTGAGTATGTATACTATCTATCATTTATTGATGATTATTCTCATAAGACCTGGGTGTATCTTTTGAAATCTAATGATAAAGTGTTCAGCAAGTTCAAGGAATTCAAAGCCTTGATAGAGAACCTTTCCGAAAGAAAGATCAAGATACTCAGGTCAGATAATGGAGGATAATATACCTCAAAAGAGTTTGTGAGCTTCTGCAAAGATGTTGGGATCAAGAGGGAACTCACAAATCCCTATAATCCTCAACAAAACGGTGTAGTTGAATGAAAGAACAGAACGATAATGGAAGTTGTGAAGACTATGATCCATGATCAAGATCTTCCAATGTGCTTACGGGCATAAGCAGCAATGACAGTCGTTTATGTGCAAAACCGATTATCCCATAGTGCACTTGGGTTCAAGACCCCTGAAGAGATGTTCACCGGAAGGAAGCCAGAGGTAAGCCATCTCAAAATATTTGGCTGCCCATTTTTTATACATATTTCGAAAGAGAAGAGAAACAAACTGGAACATTCAGGAAAGAAGGGAATATTTGTGGGATACTGTGAGGTATCAAAGGCCTTCAGAATTTACATACCAGGTCACCGCCACATTGAGATCAACAGGGATGTGACCTTTGATGAATATGCAGCACTCAAGAAATCAAGAAGATGCCAACTTGAAGAAGTATGTGAAGAGGAACCCGTAATCCCCAGAACTGTAGAATCAGTGAGGGAGGTTCCCAGAACTACAGAACCAATGAGGGAAGACGTAGTTTCCCACGATGAGGAAATTCTAGAAGACCATGACATGGTAGAATTTCAAGAACCGCCTCATATGACGATCCTCCATAAAAGAAAGCCAGATTGGGCTAGAGAGCTCATTCAATATGGAGAGAAGTATGGTGTTCCCCAAGGAACCACGAGACAGTTGAAAAGACTAAATCCATTCTCCAGTTATACATCTTTGATGTGTGACCTCCTAGAGAAGGAGCCTACCTGCTTTGAAGATGCCATTCAGATGAAAGAATGAGTAGATGCCATGACAGAGGAATACCAATCCATAATAAAGAATGATGTATGGGAAATAGTTCCCAGACCGAAGAGTAAAGACGTGGTATCCTCCAAATGGCTCTTCAAAATAAAACATGTTGCTGACGAAATTATTGAGAAGTATAAAGCAAGATTCATTGCTCGTGGCTTTTCTCAAAAGGAAGGCATTAACTATGAAGGGACATTTGCTCCTGTATCCAGATACACTTCAATCAAAACCATCATAGCCCTTGCAGCTAAGATGAAGTGGAAGCTGCACCAGATGGATGTAAAGACAGCCTTCCTAAATGGTGTCATCGAAGAGGAAGTGTATATAGAGAAATCTCAAGGATTTGAAGTTGAAGACTAGAAGTTTCATGTCTGCAAGTTGAAGAAAGCCTTGTACGGATTGAAGCAAGCTCCTAGAACTTGGTATGGCCGGATAGACAGTTTCCTGATGAGCTTGGGCTTTACCAAGAGTAAAGCAGATTCTAACCTCTACTTCAAGGTTATGAATGATGAGACAGTGATATTACTGATATATGTGGATGACTTATTCTTAACCGGAGAAGAAAAGCTCATCACTGAATGTAATAAGAGACTTGCCTCAGAATTTGAAATGAAAGACCTTGGCCTAATGCATTATTTCTTAGGTCTTGAGGTATGGCATAGTCCAGAGAGGATCTTCCTTAACCAAGGGAAGTATGCAATCGAAATCCTGAAGAGATTCGACATGTTGGAATGCAAGTCCATGAATACACCCATGGAAGCGAAGCTAAAGATGTTGGTCAACACTTAGTCAGAATTGATTGATGCCACGCTATACAGACAGATTATTGGATCGTTGATGTACCTGACGAACACAAGACAAGACATTTGTTTTGCCGTGAACACCTTGAGTTAGTTTCTGGTAGAACTCAAACATGTTCACCTAGTGGCTGCAAAACATGTGATGAGGTACCTTAAGGGTACAATAGATTATGGTCTCAGCTATGATGGAGATCATGATTTCACATTGAGTGGATATACTGATGCAGATTGAGCAGGAAGTGTTTCTGACAGGAAAAACACTTTAGGATGTTGTTTCAGTTTGGGGTCAACCATGATCTCATGGTAGAGTAGAAAGCAATCCAGCATTTCTCTCAGCACATCGGAAGCAGAATACATTGTTGCATGTTCTGCCAGCTGCGAATCTATATGGCTTCGAAAGTTGTTGATCGGTCTATTTGACCTAGAGATGGAAGCATCCACGATCCTATGTGACAACCAGAGCTGCATAGAGATGACAGAGAATCTTGTATTCCATGACAGGTCGAAGCACATAGAGATCTGATATCATTACATCCATGACATGGTGCAGAGAGGAGTCTTAAAGCTCCAGTACGTTAGCACGGATGAACAGGTTGTTGATGTGTTGACCAAGCCTCTATCTCATGTAAAGTTTGAGAACTTTCGAGATAAGCTTGGTATAGTCCGAAAGGACCTTCCTCGAAAAGGGGAGTAGTTGATGTGACAAGACATCTCTTGCTTCCAGCTTTATTGTTGTGATGTAAAGCAAGACAATGTGATGAGACTAGAACTGTGCTTCCGGCTTGACAGCTGCGACGTAAAGCCAGTCTAGTATCCTGCTTCCAGCTTGATTGTTGTGACGTAAAGCAAGACGAGTATCTTGCTTCTAGCTTTATTGTTGTGACGTAAAGCAAGACAATGAGATGAGACTAATACTGTGCTTTCGGCTTGACAACTATGTGTTGAAATAATGTAACTACGAAGAACATTCTTATTATTATTTTATTAGTGGATTAAATCCCCATTGCGAATTAATCATGTCATTATTATTATTATTGTTATTGGATATATCCCCATTGTGGATTAATCATGTTGGTAATTGTATAAGGACCAAATCCCCTTTTGCGGATTTGTCATCGGACAATTACAAAGGGTAGAATAAGAAGTCGGCCCCAGCAGTTATTATGGAAGACCCAGAATTAATTAAAGGTGGGTTTACCCACCCAGAGTGAGAGGTCGGCCCTGCCAGTTGTGACCTTTCACACATGCCAGTCTTGTATAAATAAGAGGCTAGCGCC
>ML852912.1:10503-23722 GCA_009831015.1 Picea engelmannii | reverse complement strand
ATAGATCTGATAATATTCACAATCTATCTTGACAAAATTGCTCATCTAGCCAAGCTAACAATCTCCAAAGCTCAATCCAATCCAAGCTAATCCCAAAAGATAACTTTCTCCATGAGAGATCCTCTCCTTTTATAAGTTGAAGAGGATAAGGTGAGGGGGTTAGAATGATCCCACTAAATCATGAAAGCGAGTAAGATCCAAACCATTCAGATGCCACCTCACCATGGAAGTTTCTCCTTCTAGAAGCATCGAGAAGATGCTTGTTTTTCCCATGTATGAGCATTGTCGCACCCTGCCTATATTGCAACCTGTGAACATTTCATGACCTAGCTATGGTGCAACCTGCGAAAATTTGGCATTTTCACACCCTAGCTATAGTGTAGCATGCGAAAATCCTCTTTAATAGGGTTTTTACAAAGGAAAATGCAACTTCTTTTCTCAGGAGAAGTTCTTCTCCCTTCTTTATTCAGGAACTCAGGCCACTAACCCCTCTGAAGGAAACAAATAGGTTTACATCATTAACGTTCATAGGGATGACAAAAATAATGTGTAACAGAGAGCCCCCCAAAGTATGAAGTTAGAACAGAGTGATAGCTGAAATAATTTGTCGAGTGTTTGTAGGGAACAAGGAACAGTCGGTCGGAAACCTGCCATCAAACAAGGAAATACAGTACAATAATATATCATCACTGAGGTAGTCATTCCCATACTTAGAATATAAATGACTCAAAGCATAAATGTCGACATGCAAAGATCCATGTCAGGTAAGAAAAGTCATGGCCACCAAACATACATTGTGGATCGATGCCATTATGACTCAAATCTGAGCATAGCCACCAAAAATACATTGTGGATCTATGTGTTAAAGACTCAAATTTGAACATAGCCACCAAGCATACAATGTGGATCTATGCAACATTATAAATTGAATATACTCTGACGCAGCTTGAATCTATCAGAAAAGATTCAAAGTCTTCATCTCCACCACTCTATAGTATGAATCTAGCCATGTGATTACAGGTGCTGAAGTCGAACATGGTAGAAACCACTTGATTATTGATCAATGATGAGAATTGTTAACAAGTGCGATGGAAATCACCATCAATGTCAATGACTCCCAAAGTACTCTAGTACAATCCAACGAATGCGAATTAATGAGCTGAGGTCGAACACTCGGTGGAATCTCTCGATCAAGGGTCAATAATGAAAACCCACTATCGAAAGCGAGGAAACCTTCCATTGAGGCATGCAAGTTCCAAGGTACCAATTAGTTTCTAATTTTGATTCCTGGATAATGAATTGAATTCGATAGGAAAAGACTCGTCACAGGAGGGCCTTAATGTATCCCCCATCAATGACACAAAACAGGAAAAAATATTTGATGTAGATCAGAGTAACTAGTAACTCAAGACTGACTCAGGGATGGCCGACACAATAGAAGGCTTAAGGACTGCATAAATGGCCGACACAACAGAAGGCTTTCTGGGTTGAACTTATCTTTGAACATATTGATGACACGACAATTGTCTTGGAAATACTGACTCAACAACAGGGATCACGGACCAATGAGTAATCTTATAAGGAGTATGATCAAGAGACGAGTGGATTTTCCAACCTGGACACAAAGCGAGTGAAAGGGTATCATGTTAAAAAATTGAATCTTCCATGGAATACAGGTTTATACACATTTCTTTCCCAATTTTTCCCCCACCATTTCTGGTGAGTACCTCTTTATTTTTACAGAAGCTTGAGGAGGATAACATATGCTTGTAATGTAATCTCATCCTTCGGATGAGTCCCTCAGAGTATGTTTAACGAACCCTAAGAAGGAGTGGTTTGGTTCCACATGGGCCTTTCAATGTTTGTTTTATGAGTCCAAAGAAATAAAACTCATGGGTTTTTCATGTTTATAGAGTCTAAAAAACACTTAAAGAGAACTCTCTCAGTTCCTTTTTCGTAAAGTAGTCTAATGAGACCGAAAAAGAGATAAACTATCATTCAACAGACGTTTTCTTCAAATACTTTAACGAGCATGAAAATAACAAGATTCCTCGGCAATATTTTCATGTTTAGAGAGTCTAAAAAGAGCTTAAAGGGAACTCCAGTGGGTTCCTTTTTCGTATAACCTTTACGAGTCTGAAAAAGTGATAAAAGTATACTCAGTTACATTCTCATTGATTCACGATCATGAGAAAGAACAAATACTAAGCTCGATAACTTATTCTCATGTATTTACGAGCATGAGAAAGAACAAAGACTAGGCTCGGGATTGTTTTCATTTTTACGCAAGCTTTAAAACAAAACGAAACTATGCTTGGACCTAGTTTCATTTTTACACAAGCTTGAACCAGAGGAAACTATGCTTGAGGTAAGTGGTTTCATTTTTACACAAGCTTGAACCATAGAAAACTATGCTTGAACTTCCCAATGCATAACACAGGGATGGTTGGTACTTAGCCCCCAACTTAAGAAACTAGCGGCTCTAAATTCAGCATGAATTCTAGAGGATGAAAGCATTTCCCCCCAAGCTTCATTTAGTTCAACTGCAAAAGAAGATGAAATGAAGATTCAAATACTAGACGAAGGACTTGACTCAAATAGAGAGGAGGAACAAATCTATTTCATTTTTTAACGAGCTTGAAATCATAAAATCAAGCTCAAAGACCTTTGTTTCATTTTTTAACGAGGTTGCCTCAGAGACGCAAAAACTATCCTCGACTCTCTTCTTGATCATGGATTCCAAGAGGACAATCCTCTGGAAGGACACCATGTCAAGGGACAAAACTCAGTCATGGCTTCCAAGAGGTCTTCACTGGAAGGCAGAAACACACTCTGGGAGGAACACATGTCGAGGGTCGAAATAGGGGTAAGGAGATCAAGCTCCAATAGCCCTACTGAGGAGATCACCATGTCAACTACTGGATCTAAGTCATAAGAAGTCGAATTCATGGGAGGCAATGCCGCATAATTGACTTGTGGCAAGGGCGATACCATCTACATATAAGAATTGTTTAGGGAGTTCATTGAGTTGATGGTCAATTCAGGGCCAACAAACGAAAGTTGATCAATAGTCACCATTCTTCTATCATGAGCGGAATATATCATGCAAAAAAGAGTGGACACAATAGCATTCATGGCATAGACATAATCTCTCCCAAGGAGTAAAGATAAATCCAAGGGATCTTGGACTACCATTACATCAATAAAGGTAGTTTTCCCTCCTAAAGTTACAAAAAACAGAGGAAGGGTCCCTAAAGGTTGACTAATTCTTTTATTAAAAGCTAACAGATTCTACGTAACCGGCACAAGCTAAAGAAAAACCAAATCTTGCCAAGCAAAAGAGGAAAAAATACTAACGGACGCACCTTCATCTATTAGTGTCTGAGGAACGTCTCGACCACAAACCTGTATTGTAATATGGAAAGGAATGTGAGAGGCAAGACGAGGTCTAGTTAGCACACCCCAATCAAAACGGATAGCCTCATTACTTGGAGTGGGTTCCACATGAGAAGGAGGAACACCCCCCGGTATGGTAGAGTCTGTATCAACAACAAAAATGTGGGTAGTATCGGGTTTACTCTCGAGTGGGAGAGTAGGATCGACTGATAATGACATCAAATCGACCACTTGGGTTTCATTCTCCAAGGTGAGAATGGGGTCGATGTGTGGAAATGGATCGACCACTTGGGTTTCACTCTCTAACGAGAGAGTGGGATTGACCGAGGATGGGATCAGATAAACCACTTGGTCAATTGGTTCAACTAAAGACGTGACCATATTGACTACATGATCAATTGGACTGACTGACGGGGGAACCAAATTGATCATTCCATCAACTACAAGTGGGTTGAGAGAAATCTTGTGCTACGCAGCTGGAAGTTGAGGTGGTGAAACACTCATGTCTTCCAGTAGTTTTGAGGCTTCGCCCATACGAGGGAAAAGGTGAGTTTGATGACTCCCTCCACATAACCTACAAGGAAACTTGACTCTACTTTTCTTCTTCCCAAGGGTATTTTGACTAGTTGACGGGAGGTCATCAACATGTTGTTCAGAGGTTGACAACAGGGGTTGGCAAGGTTGTGTAGACCATGCTTCTATAACCTTGGATAGACCAGGGCATTCCTTAAGAATATGGTTACCCTTACAAATCCTACAAGGGTACTTGGTTTTACGGGTTGTTTGGGTGTTCTTGACATCATCAACACTCTCAGGATGATTAACAGTAACTGGTTTCTTTCCAACACATCCGATAGTGGTTGGAATTTTAGATCCTTGTTTATCTTTCTTTTTCTTATTCTTTTGTTTCTTCTTATTCTTATCCACCGAGTTACTAGCTTTAGAGCTTTCACTCGGTGAAGAATATGAAATGGAAGAAAACCTTGCAAGTGGAGAAGGTGAAGAAGATATTACTAGTGAAGAAGGTGAAGGATCAACATGAGGCTGATGTCCTTGGGGGGAAGTGCTTACAACCGAAGAACTAACTGCATTCAGGATTACCTGAGTGGAAAACAATCATACCGGTAATCCAATTGTGAGACTCGGAAGGCTCAAAGTAGCGATGTGAGGAGGACCAATGTTTCCATAAGAAGGAAAAACAAAAGGTTCCCTTGGAGGGGTTCCTTCATTAGTAATTTTGGGAACCGACACCATCAAATAAAAATCCAATCTAGAGTCCACTAGGGAAAAAAAACAGCACACGCTAAAAATCTAGTAAGCAAGCAAGCAAACAAAACCTTCTCAAAATGAGCACACTAGTTGGTGATGAAATCCAATGTCGCAGGAACAAAGTAAGAAGGGGCTGAGATAGAGCGGGTGGAAAAGTTACGTTGACGACCTTCTTAACAAACTTACACCCTGGTGCAAGCTCTCACACATAAACGTGGGTATACCCTCCAAGGAGCCTGAGTGAGTTTGGCCAATGTCGATTCCAGGTATCGTGAAGACTTTCCCCTCCACAGTCACCTTGTGTAAAGACCCTAAAGAGATAGGCCACTAAGGTTACCAATCACTACAATGATGCCTGGGCAAATAGTCGACAGTCCGATCCACATGCAATGGCAGGGTATCTAGCCCGAAATAAAATTTAAAGGCTTCCACTCATCATTGTGGGTATACCTTCAAACGACCCCCATAATACGCGCAATCTCTACACCAAGACCAACAAAGCAGGGTGAGTACATCTGCCAGTCTCAATGTGATCTCGTAATTGACCCTTGTGTTAGAAGGGCTTCCCAGGACAAAATGTAGTAAGTGGATTTAACTCTCCCTATCACAAGATACTATGTTTATTTGTAGCTTTGGAAAGTTATCTTTCACACTTGTTCCAAAGCCCTACAACTAATCTAATGTAGGTTTGATACCAGAAAATATAAAAATGTCTAATCAATTTTTATAAGCGCTTTATTTTTAAGGTTGTTGTTACTCAAAAGGAAGATGGTGTGGAAAATATGGTGTTTTGACCAACTCGAAAGTTATGCAAAGAGATGAAGATGCAATCTTTTCATTTCGATGAGAGCTATGCTACGAGAAGGAGAAAACATTTATCATTCCCARATGCACAATGTCCCAACATTTTTTTTWAAAACTCATCAATATCAATATCTTTAAGAAATGARCAAAATAGATTGTACACCAATCCACGATTCATGCCCCCCCCYCCCGGCCATGAGGGGGAAAAAMCAAAAAATGCCAAGAATCATGCAATTTCGCTACTTCAAATTCAAGRATGCCCCCAATCTAATATAAAGCAAGAAATTAAATCTTTTTGTTTCAAAAWTTTCACTAAAAGCAATAATGAACTTTCTTAAAACAAAGAAACCCAAACTAAAAGTTTTCTTTTAAAGKGAACTATTCAGAAGAAATATGATCTTTCCCTAAACAATTATAAAGAAAACACATGCTTTGTAATTGAAAGGCACTGAAAGCAAGAGACTAATCCTTCAAAACCAAAAAAATCAAAGATGGCTAAAATCAACTCAAAGAATGTCAAGCAGATTGTAAACAGATCAATATAGGCTCCAAAAGTTCAATCCAGCTGATCAAAGCAAAACTGGGCATCAAAAGATAACAAGACCCAATCCAAAAAAAAATTACAAGCAAGTTTGCAAGCCAGCAGTATATTGCAGTGCGAAAATCAACAGTTTTTGTAGGCTAGCAATGGGTAGGGTTCGAAAATGTCGCACTGGTTTAAACAGTGAGGTGCGAAAATCAAAGTTTATGTAGGCCATATACAGGTACAGTGCGGGAACGTCTATAAAAAAAAGGAATTTGGAAAAAGGACAAAGAGTATAAGTGAACTTTCAGATCCAGAGAGTCTGGATGGATCTCCCACAGACTCAGAAACCAGAAAACAAGCAATCAAAGCAAGGGAAACTAAACAAACTAGGAAACAATCTATTCCTAAGTGGAGTCGCCAATTTTGTTATTGGATAAATCGATAGGTGCGGACACTAACTGATCTCCCTAGATCCACGTAGATCTAGAACAAAACACACCAGAACATAACGCTTTCCTTAAGTTTTAAATATTGAATTTACTAACTAAAGAGGGATAGGTGACATACCTTTTAAACGCAACTTCCTCTCGCCATCACCATCCTAGCTCCATTCCAACGCTCATACAATGATGAACCTGCAAAAAAACGCAACCAACCAAAGTGATAGTAATAGCATAAACTCAATATAAACCTATGTATGTGATTGAGGAATCATACAATAAAACACAACAAGATTTATAGGAAAGAATCATATTATTGTATCATATTAAATGTGAAAGAGATATTACAACCATGGCCTTGATGTCGTAAGGTCCCTTCCAACTATCCTTCGTTCCCCACACACTTCCACTCCAAGAATTCTGAGAGTATAGATCTGATAATATTCACAATCTATCTTGACAAAATGGCTCATCTAGCCAAGCTAACAATCTCCAAAGCCCAATCCAATCCAAGCTAATCCCAAAAGCTAACTTTCTCCATGAGAGATCCTCTCCTTTTATAAGTTGAAGAGGATATGGTGAGGAGGTTAGGATGATCCCACTAAATCATGAAAGCGAGTAAGATCCAAACCATTCAAATGCCACCTCACCATGGAAGTTTCTCCTTCTAGAAGCATCGAGAAGATGCTTGTTTTTCCCATGTATGAGCATTTTCGCACCCTACCTATATAGAAACCTACGAACACTTCGCGAACTAGCTATGGTGTAGCCTGTGAAAATTAGGCATATTCGCACCCTAGCTATAGTGCAGCATGCAAAAATCCTCTTTAATAAATGCAACTTCTTTTCTTAGGAAAAGTTCTTCTCCCTTCTTTCTTTAGGAACTCAGGCCACTGACCCCTCTGAAGGAAACAGATGGGTTTACATCATTAACAGTCATAGGGATGACGAAAATAATGTGTAACAATGGATACTTAAGTTGTTGCAATGGCAAGGCCTTAGCACATGCTTCAATAAAATGGCCTTTTGACAAGATCTAGTAGGTGAATACTTTTGAAGCTAGAACAATAACATGTGCTAGTTTTCCTAGGTTTTAGTCAAGCAATCTCATAATCTTTAATGTAAATGCAAGATAAATAAAGTATAACCATTCAATTAAGAATAATTGAAGAAATATCACTTACATTCATCAAGAATAATCAAGAAAAACCCTAGTTGAACACTTCCACCAAGAAACTTGTCAAAATACTCCAAGATTTATCCTTCCTCAACAAGTGCACCTAAAATTTCAGCCAAGAAACCCCAAGGAGGGAGAAAATTCCAGTCCCCACAAGTGTGAGTGAAAGATGATAAAAAATACAAGGGTTTAAACCCTTATTTATATAATACTAATGACCAGAATTAGGTCAAAAAGGTCGACATGGCATGTTACACATAATATCCAGTTTTTACATTAAATGTCATAATTAAACCCTAAAACAAGTTCTAAAGGTGACTTCATGCCCTTTTAGGGTGACGTTAGGCCCTTTTTGGGCAACGTTGGCCTCCTGGAGAAAAATGTTAGGCCTCCTTGGGCCTAAGGATCCTGCCACATGTGCCACTTGGCACGCAACTGCCTCCAAAACATCTAAAATGTTGGGTGATGTCATGGGTTACCTGGGTGATGTCATGGGACTTTTAAGGCCTACATCATGGTGTAAAGGCCACAACCCCCCTAGGTCCAGGCCTTCCAGGTTGCCCCTGGTGAAACGTTGTTATAGCAAGATTTGCCTCACCATTGCTATCTTGCACAGAGGACCTTTTTCCATTTCCCTATACAGACTTATCAACCCCCTTTTTGATAAATCCAGAGCCAAAATTATATATTTTTCCACATATATGCTTCCTAACTGCTTTGCAAGATGCGTATACGCTTGTTGCTCCACTACAGCTCGCGTATATCAGGATTTGTGCCAGAAAATACAAAAAGAGGTCGGGTTTCCATGTCACGACAAATGATCTCTGATCTTTGGCCTTCCATATACTGGAAACATTCTGACTCAGCCCTTCAGTTGTATTCTGGAGGCTATAAGAGCACAATTTCAAGCTATGAAAAAAGAGAGAGAAAGCATTCAACTTTGAGAGCAAAGTTACTTTGGAGAAATTACTTCATATTGAGTCTACATCCCTTTGTCCCTCAAGTTTGAACACAGTGTTCAGCCCCCAAGCTCTTTCATTATTGTTGAGAGGACCTCATTACCTATTTGCTATGAGCTTGCCTTTGGTGGAGGATTGAAGTGGTGGAGACCCAATTGGAAGGAACTTGATTTCTCGGTTTCGAACCGTGACGACACAGAAGTCTATAATGTTGATACTTTTGTTGATCAATTATTAATAGAAATACTCCTTTCCTGTCCTATCGATATCTTGCAAATATATTATTATTATCCATGGGCATGTTTGTAATGTTTATTAATGGATTGTGTTATCTTATGTGCTAACTCATTTTATATATTGTCAGTATATACTTGCATCGCTTGTTTATTGAGAACTTATTGCAGGTGTAAATCTTTGGGTCAAAGTGCTCAACGGTGGAATGACATCAAATGATTGGATCAAGGTAGGCTTCGTCCTTGTATTTCACATTAGTCTATATTTCACATGTTGGAATTGAGTTGATTTCTGTAGTCATACCTGTCTGTTCTGGTTTACCCTTGGCCATAGAGAGTTTTTCCCTTGTAACAGAATTGGCGACTCTCCTGGGGAAAGATATTCCTTCTAAGGGTTGAAGTATTTTTCCTTCTTACATTGCTCTTTTGCCTTTGTATTTCTTGTCATATCATAGTTGGACAGAGTCGGTTCACTCTGGGTCTAAGTTTTCAGTCTTTTAACCTTTCCTAGCCTTGTTTTAAAATATATACGCCCTTTTTACCCTGACAGTCGTGTGTATACGCTTGTTGTCCCACTATAAGAGGCGTATATACACCGTTTTCTCTTGAACAGGAGCGTATACCACTTCCCCCTTGCTTGTTTGCTTAGTTTAGTGACTATTGGGTAGGTTTTGAGGATTACTGAGCCTTCTTAGGTCTCTATGGTACCTGTTTTTTATCATCTAGGATGACAGGAAACCTTTTTGGAGTTGAATTTTTGGGCGGCATCTTTCTCTTTGTTTTCTGTTTTTTATTTGTCCTTGGTAGTTGGGTTGTTTGCTTAGCTGTTTGGTATTATGCTCGAGTGATTGCTTTTATACATAGTAGAAGTTATATATCAAGTCGCTTATCAGTCCATGCATTTTCTTTTTAAATACATTGAAAATACAAAAAAATAGGCATTTTGCATTGGTTGGTATTTTTGTCTTTGAACCTTTATCATTAGCTTAGCACATTTAGCAAAAGATTTCATTTTACTTCTGAGTTGCAGAGTTAAAATTGAAGATTGCATTGTTTTTATTTAGCATATCATTCACTGAAAAGTTAAAGTTAGGCTTTGCATTATATCTATTTTTATTTTCATGCAAAGTCATAAAACCATGAGTTTCATTTCCATACCTCTTTGAGTAATCACGGCCAATAAAATTTACGCTTTAAACTAAAATTGATTAGTCATGATTTTATTTTTTAGGGTGCACAAAGTAGCCTAGGATTTAGTGCCTTGGAATAGGATTTTGCAAGTAAACTTATCCAAGGCAATTAAATCAATTTATGTGTCTGAGACAGGGAGTTGAGAAATCCATTGTATAATTGGTAATATCAGGAGGCTCCACTCACACCGGAGTTAATCATGAGGTCGTGTGAAGTTAGATGAAGGGATAACCCCTAGATACTCACCTAGCGTCAGAGATATTTCTGTGGATTTATTTGTATTTGGGGATCTTACTAGTGCCCATACCTCTGTGAGAGGCGGTGATTTCAAGGTTTTGGGCTTTGCTACCCTACCCATACAGTGATTCGGACTTACGACTGCTTACCTGTGCCTCAGTTATACAATGATTTATTATTTGCTTGACTTAGGTTTCTCATAGGTTACTTGTAGGGGTTATTCTTCTTGTATCCTGAGTCAGATAGGGGTCGGATAGCACACAGCCTTTATGGAGGATTACCTCTTTGGGGGGGTCTGACTGATTGCTTGTTAAGCCAACGAGGACCCTTATAACTGAATTTGTTACCTCCAAACTTTACCAGGGAGTCTTAGGTCCCTCTTGGACGAGGCATACCTTCTTTAGCGAGGGAGGCCACTCAACCACTTTAGCCCATTTGCATGCATATTGGCCATTTGAATTTTTAGTATGCTCTTTGATTACTAGTTGACCCTAGGACTCTGGTTTTTGGTTTCATTATCATGGATAGTAGAGTTCCTTTTACACCTCCATTCATCGTTCCCCCCCCCCCATGATGCCTCCTCATTTCATGAGGGAAGACCCTTCTATTTTTTACAATGGTATGCAAGATTACAACACTCAATTCGCACCTTGGGTCTCTAGTCATTTTTCTGTTGATATGCCTTCCCACATGCAAACCCCCTCCCTGGTCTACTTATATGAATCCTAGAATTGGATCCGGGGGCACCATCGCTCCCATGCCCACTTCTTCATTTGATATGAATCATTTTCCCATGGGAGGTTGGAACCTTCCACCTTATGGATCCAATCCTAGCTATGCTCTTTCAGGATCCAGTTCTTAGATGGGTGCTTATTACACCCCACCCATGTATCTTTCATCTTCCATGTCGATCCCTTTAAACACTTTTTATGTACCAAGTCCTCAAGTACTCCCAAGTCTTTCGTATGGGGAGAATCAATTTTATAATTTGGGCTACCCTCCTTATGGGACACCCTCACAAGGGGGAAACATATATCCTCACTTGAATAATTCTTATCCTACCTCGGTCTCTTTCCAGACCTTAGTGATGATGCCCGTCCAGACCTCTTCAGACCACCTTGGCATAAACCACCATGTTTATGGGAAAGGACAAGGAATATACGAGGATCCTTTCTGGCCTGCAATGTTTCAAAATCAATCTTTTCCAGGACCTTGGACTCAAATACCGCAATCTATCACTAGCCCAACCACTGTAAGCCACACTAGTGCACCATCGCCCACCCCTGCTAGTCACGTCAGAGATGAGTTGACAACCTCTACAAATCATGATGAAAACTCGCTTCCAACCTCTACCAATTATGTTGGGGGCACCATCCTTTTCACCCTTGATCATAGCCATGTCATGTCTCCAACTCCTATTCATCATACAGAAGACAACTCTCTTTCCTCGGCCAGTCCCATCGAGAAACCGAAACGTCTCAGACATAAGCCTAAATTCATTTAAAGGACTTGTGAAGGAATCCATCTTACTCGCTTGTGCCTAGTGACTATCGAGATACCAGAGGCATGGGGCTCGCCCAAAATCCCTTCGGACTCCGAGACACCCATGATTCCTCATCACACCACTTCACCTTTAGTGATCCCGATGGTCTCACCACAGAGATTTTCCTCTGACCTCACCCCCTCCATGAAGGGTGGAGCGTATCCTGCCCCCATTACCATGCATCCTCTTCAACCTATAATTGAAGAAGTGACCATGTCAGTACCTTTTATGGTAAAACCGACTCTCCCTGAAAAGAGTGATGCACCCTCCAGTCACATCATCAACATTCCAAGTCTTCCCCCTTCTGAACAAGAGAGATTCATTCTTCCTCTGAATACTCTCTCTCTGAACTCTGATAATGTCCCCTTCGACTGGGATGACTTGACAGAACATCCCATACCCCACCTATGTTTGTTCCACTAAGAGACATTATTTGAACCATAAAAGAGACTATGTACTTTGTTAGCACTTTCTCCTCATCGACTTGGAGAGCTTTGGGATTTCCCAAGATTTTGTCAGTGATCTGTAGGATACTGACTTTCGGCAGAAGGTTAGGTCGGGAACCTTGGCCTCCCCCTTTACATGTTGATTATACAAAAAACATGAGTCTTAGTTAAGCTCTTTTCCGACTCGTTACTAAAAATTGAAAAGATCACCAAGTGATTTGTCCCTTTCACACTCGTTAAAATTGGATTTGAAAGATCATGAGTCTTAGTTAAGCTCTTTTCCGACTCGCTATCAAAAATGGAAAAGATCGCCAAGTGAACTTGTATTCTTCACACTTGTAAATTGGATTTGAAAATACATCTATTTGGCACAAGTTTACCCCTTTTTCACACCAAGTAGACTAAAAGATATAAAAAAGGACATTTTTTGGCGTTAAATTGTGATTGCATCGCATGCCCTTGCTTGTAGTATTGAGCCTTCAACTGGTTCTCACTTTGTGTTATAAACCAAGTCCCAAGCAGTCTACATCCTCAACCAAGAAGAGCCATGTCTATATCCTTCACAATTTAACACCCTATACCCTGGAGGAAACATCACCCCAAGTGTCCATCTCTCGCATGCATTTCCTTGCATTGAGCATAGGTACGTTCCACTGCTGGAACTAGTTTTTTTTACTTGCGACACTCGTTCCCTCCTCTATATCATAGCATTCACTTGTTATGAAAAAACAAAAAAAGACGGGCGGGAAGGGAGTACTATATTGTAATTGGCAGCAGTCGTGTCGCCTTTGAACTGAGCACAAAGTTATTGAGTCCTTGCATCATCATAATTTTGGTTTTAGCATGGCCTTATGAAGCTGATCACGTTACAGAATTTTCTCTACCGACTGGTTAATCTTCCAGCCACTATAGAGAACATTATGGATGCCTCCTACATCTAATTTTCAAATCATTAAGTCTGTGCTGCCAGAGTCCACTGTATGTCTCATGCTCTTGTT
>ML852912.1:0-10403 GCA_009831015.1 Picea engelmannii | reverse complement strand
AAGGAGTCAAATCATAAATAAGTCAATAATCAAGAGGAAATTAGAATAATACTTGTGACAATTTGTAGAAGGCAATAAGGATGCAGACTAAAGCATGGACTCCCTTAGATAGAGTGTGTTGATTACAAAATTCCAAAAGAAGAGCATACATTCATGCATGAAGTGAGGATTATGAGGGAGCTAATCCTAAATGATATGATCAATTGAAGAATCCGTGAAGATTATGAAGTATCTTTCCATGTTCCCATTGAAAGTAGCAGCCATGATAAACTACAAGTGTTCAATTTGACTCTAGAGGAAGTCTTAAGGATCCTTGGTTGTCCATCTACATCCATTGTCCTATGATAAAAGGAAGAAGTTGGAATCTTCAGGAAGGAAGGGCATGGAATCTATAGAAGACTCCATGGACCCAAAATATAAAAAGGAACATGAGGAAGAACATGAAGATTCCAAGAAAGAAAGAAAATCCAGACCAACCGGTTATTATACCAAGAATCATAAGACTACCAACTTTGTTTGAACCCACTAGAAACAATCAAGCAGAAGAAATGGAAGTTGTGATGAAGAACAATGTATGTAAGAAAATGTGAATTTTTTTATGAATGGAAGCTTTGGGAGATTTAGAACTAGAGGTTCTTCTAGAAGGAGGGAGAAGACTGATGACAACTTGTTCCAGTAAAACATATATACCCCTTGCAGTCTCCATGGATTGAAATTTACATGTAAAACACTGTTCTTCCCAATAAAGCAAATCGAGAAAGAAGCTTATACCAGAAAGAGACCCATGTATGCAGATATAAGAAGACCTTGTATGGATTCAAGCAACTTGACTCATAGTATCTCATATACAACAGAAGCATGGTGAAAACTTTCTATGACAGAGATAGTGCATCATAATGGTTACTCATGAGTCTAGGATGATGGATTGCTAATCCATGGAAAACTCTCATGATAATAGATATGAAGAAGTTGAAGTGACTCTAATCCAATAAACCCATCTCTGTATTGACAATTGATTGGCTCGTTAATGTATTTGGAGAATACTCAACCGGATATTTGTTTTGTGGGATGTTTAAATTATGACATACAACTGCATGAATTTATCAATTCAGATTGGAAAGGGAGTACATATGACAAAATAAACACTAATTGGATATGTTTCAGTTTGAGCTTTGCCACGATGTCATGATCTAGCAGGAAACAAAAGTATGTTGCAATCAACACTACAGAAGCATAGTATATTGCAGCTTGTGATGCTTGTACAGATGCAATACGTTGATTTTTGGACTGTCTGATTAGGTGCTGAATTCAACCATGATATATTGTAATGATAAAATCTATGTGAATCTTTCAGAGAAACCTATGTTCCATGACAGGCCAAAGTACATTGAGATCAAGCATTATATTCTCTGTGACAACGTCAAGAAGAGAGAAGTAGTTCTCCAGTATATCTCCACAGATGAGCAGATAACATATATTTTGGTAAAGCCTCTGTCCAAGATAAAAAGTTTGCGTACTTAAGAGACAAGCTGGGGCTCATGGAGATGACTTCCTTATTGGAAAAGGAGGTGATTACTCCTAGGTTGGGAGGGAGCACTGATATGTTATTGATTTATAGTCATTTTCCAGTTCGGAAAATGGTCTAGGTTGGGAAGTTCCTTTCTAGTCTGAAAAGTGGTTCAAGATTTTTGATGGATAGGCATTTTCCAGTTCGGAAAATGGTCTAGATCGAACAATCATTTTCATAATAAAAATGGTCTGATAGATTGCTGATGTACCTGTTATCCCCTATCCTAGGAATAACTAAGGAGATTATGTTTCGAGGCCTATAGGTCCTAGACATGGAGTACCGAGAGCCATATCGACTTGAGCATGGCCTTGGAGGGCCATCCTTTTCTTCTTCAGCACCTCCACTTTGTTAGCAACAACATCATCCATCACATCAGCTTGGTCTTGCAACATAAATGGGTCTTTCTCCATGAGGTAATGAGTTCGGGTATCATGGTATGTGTCACTCTGATCCTCAAAACCTTTGGATATGTGCATTTAATTCTTTTTTCTTCGGGTATCATGGTATGTGTCACTCTGATCCTCAAAACCTTTGGATATGTGCATTTAATTCTTTTTGCTTCTAACATGTGCTTGGAATTTATGCCTTTCCACTTGACCACACCTGGGGGAAATAACATGATGCCCTAGTAAGATGGTACCCATAGGGTTTGAGTTTCCACTGGGGGATTCATGAAAGGTCATCGTCCGTTCCCACCATACTTACCACTTTCCATATTTTTCCTGCTCATCCATCCCATTACATTGGTCTGGGCATTGGGTTGGCCAAATATCTAAGGGTTGTACCTTACCTTGTTGGAAGAAGGGGCTAAAGGCACAGAGGGTAAAAATAGTTGGCAAAAGATAAAAGCCAAAAGAATGAAACCTTGACATGCTTCGCCCAGGGAGACCCGATAAATCAATAAAAAGATTCTCAGCAAGAAACAGAGGGACCCATAAAAAAAATAATAAATCAAGACCTAGTTGGAGGATAGGGGGTCTCATCACGAGCCAACCTATTAGGTCCATGAGCATGTAGCGGTATGGCACTACCAACAGCTGGTCACCACACCAGGGTAGTGGCCCTTGGTGGCATAGCTAAGAGAAAGCGGGTCTCATCACTAGCCAACCTTCTCATTTTCGTGAAATGCTTATGGGTAACATTGCCACCACTGGTCACCACGCCAGGGCAATGTCCCCTAACTAGCCTCTTGAAAGAAAAAAACAATAGGAATACAAGATAAAAGGCAAGAATGGGCTTGGAAGCATTTGCATCCATGACAAGGTGCAACTCACCCTCTTTAGAGGCACCCACATGTAAGCCATACATTCCCCTGCTACCACTGCACCCATTGCCCAAACATCCCTTACCACCTCATCCACTGACATGGCCTGGATTTGACTTCACCCGGGAACATCCCACATCCAATGAGAATTAGCCCAATAGGACGTCCTAGCATCCCCTCCAAACTTGGCTTGTAGAATAGCATAACATCTTTGAGAACTTGTCCAGGCAAAGGGGGTTTCATGCACATGTTTAAATAACTTGATGATTAGATGTGATTGACATTTCTATGATCCCTGTAACTTATGAGCCCATGGAGGGCGTATTTTTTGATGTTGCATGTCACACCCAATGGACAGGTACATATGGGGAGATGATTAGTTCAGACCTCCATAGGGACAAAATCCCACCTGATGGATGCTGAGACCCCGGCCAGGGGCAAAGACAAATCATGAGATTTTCACAGAGAGAGAGGAGGACGTTTCACCAGGGGCATCCTGGAAGGCCTGGACCCAGGGGGGTTGTGTCCTTTACACCATGATGTAGGCCTTGGAAGGCCCATGACATCACCCAACGTTTTGGATGTTTTGAAGGCAGTTGTGTGCTAAGTGGCACGTGTGGCAGGATCCTGAGGCCCAAGGATGCCTAACGTTTTTCTCCAGGAGGCCAACGTTGCCCAAAAAGGGCCTAACGTCACCTTTATAGCTTGATTTAGGGTTTAATTATGACATTTAATTTAAAAACAAGATATTATGTGTAATATGCCATGTTAACCTTTTTCACCTAATTATGGTCATTAGTATTGTATAAATAAGGTTTTAAACCCTTGTATTTTTTATCATCTTTTACTCACACTTGTGGGGACTAAAATTTGCACCCTCCTTAGGGTTTCTTGGCTGAAATTTTAGGCAAACTTGTTGAGGAAGGATAAATCTTGGAGTATTTTGACAAGTTTCTTGGTGGAAGTGTTCAACTAGGGGTTTTTCTTGATTATTCTTGATGAATGTAAGTGATATTTCTGCAATTCTTCTTAATTGAATTGTTATAGTTTATTTCTCTTGCATTTACATTAAAGATTATGAAATTGCTTCACTAAACCCTAGGAATACTAGCACATGTTATTGTCCTAACTTCAAAAGCCTTCAACTACTAGATCTTGTCAAAGTGCCATTTTCTTGAAGCATGTGCTAAGGCCTTGCCATTGCAACACCTTAAGTATCCATTGCTTCATCTTAGCTGATTTTTCGTTCATCTTTGAGTTAAGGAGGGAGGAAATTCTACTAAGGCCTAGGGTTACTTACACCTTAGGATCTAGTTTCCCCTAGGGTTTGATAATTTAAGCCTTAGGTTACCAACACTCCAATCTATCAATCTCTTTTGTCCTTGACTCTCCTACTACAATTTTCTTCAACATTTGCTGCCATCTTCATTGACTCCATTTGCCCTAAAGCATTAGTCTAAGTCCTCCTTTGAGTAATTTATCAAAACAAACATCAAAACCTATTCTTTGAGCAACCTACTAACACTTTCTAACCCTAGAATAGCCTAACCTACTGAATATATTGCTGTTGTTACTAAAGTAAGCTACAACCATTAAATGCAACATTGAAATCTTATAAAAACAATTGAACATGCTGATTTATACAATGTCTTGTTTGCTTCTAACAAATGCTAGTATTATGATTTCAATGGTTAATGATTCTTAGTCATTTTGTCTTGTTATGTCTTGTGTGCATTTAATTTGAAGTATTGTCCGATAAATATTGTTATAATTTTCTGTTTATTTCATCATATTCAATAAATTGCTTTATTTGAAAAAGTCTATGGTTTTATGAAGTGCTAACCAACAAGTGTACTTGCAAATATATATAGTTTCTTGTTGCTTTGTTCTTGGTAGGTACACTTTGATATATTATCATTTCATTGGCTATAAAACCACGACTTTCTGATTAGTGGTGACTTATGAGAGGGGATCTTTTTATTGGCCATTTTGACTTTGCCTTCTCAAACCCCCAGGTCACCTGGGACGTCTCTCTTGGGCCTGCCACCCTAAATAGAAAGAGCAATCCTATTGAGGTGATAGTGATAGGACTAGTCTCCAGTTACGCCAATTTTCTCTCCTTTAACTTTTCCTTCTATCAAAGTACAAATTGCGCGATAACATTTTGGCGCCGCTGCCGGGGAACACTGAGTCAATATTCCTCAAACGACAGTTTTTTCGGTAAGCCTTTATCCAAAGAAATCTTCTTACAGGCTTACCTGGCGACTCCACTAAGGGTGATTCCCTTATTTCTTTGATAATTTCAAGAAAATTATTTGGTGACTCCACTATCCATAAGGAGGTACACCAGCCCTCCCAAATCCTTTAAAAGAAATCCTCCCCGAAAATCTCCTGTAGTAAAATCACTTTTCAGAGGCAATCTTCCCTTAAACACAATGTCTAGCATGAGAACTCATAATTCTATTCCAAACCAAGCCAATAACCAAAGACAATGGCCATCCAATCTTTTCAAACTGCTAGACATGACAACTATACCAGGCTACCCTAGGCAAATGCTCCCCAAGTATGAGAAATGGATGCCTAAATTCACCGGTAATGATGCAATCAATGTCGGGGATCACATGAGAAATTTTTGGGCATTCTTCCATCTTCATCCCAGTAGTGATGATGCTGAATATGTGGCTATGCAATTGTTCTCTTCTACCCTCCATGATGGCGTAAGGCGTTGGTACAATGGTCTTCCTGATGGAAATATTAAAACCATGGATAAGTTAGAGGAAGTATTCCTCTAAATATGGAGTATCAAAGAGGACTCCAATATGCTACTGATAAGGCTAAATAACCTTGTGAAACAGGAGAATGAGACCATTAGAGAATTCCACAACAAGTTTGGAACCTTGTTGCAAAAAATCCCCGTGAGTCATCATCCATCTCCTAGTTTCCTTTTGTTCATTTATACCAAAGCCTTTACTGTTCAACTAGGGTATCTCCTCAGAGATAAAACCCTCAAACGATCCAATAATCCCAATAAATATCCACAAGGATCGAAGAAAACCTTTTATCATCCAAAGTTGAACCTTTCTCATCCCCAAGAGTTAGAATGAACACTAAACCTAAGATAGTCCACAATGCTAAACCTACCTCAAACATTAGTGCTAGCTTGGCTAAGCTACAAATGATTGTAGATGGCATAGTAAAAAATCAAGAGCTAATGATGAATAGGATTGTCAACCTAGAGAGGAATCAACAACAAGCCCCCAGGGTTCCGTACAAGGGTCAATTCCAGAAAGGGAACCAAGTTTTCAGACCAAAGAATGATCAAGAGGTTCCAAATACTTTAGCTCCAACAAATGTGGTGGATGAAAATCCTTGGTGCCTGCAATGTAGTGAATCACACTGGGAACATGAATGTCCTTACAATAATGGAATCCATGACCAAGTAAACACAATGGAACATACCATAGAGGATCCCCATATTTTCCTTAATATTACCCCTGAGGAACATCAAGAGGGCATAAAGGAAGCAACGAGGAAGGCTAGGATGGAGGTTATAAATAACCTTGACCAAGAATCAAGTGAAAAGTTGAAGAAACAAGAATTCCAAGTATATACTAGACAAAATAAATTGAACCAACCTATCTCTACTGGTCCTGCAGTATCCCAAACAAGACCTCCACCTATGAACATTCTCCTTCCTAAAAATATTCCCAAGACTAAAAGAGTGGACTTAAACTTTGACCTTGAAGGGGAATTAGCCAAGATGCATTTGACCATCCCCTTGAGAGAATTCATCAAGGTACCATTAGTCAAAGAAAGATTTGATAATTTCTTTAAAGGATCAAATGGACCAATGGACCCTCCTATTATGCTGCAAGATGATCATTTTAGGGTCCAGTATGATGAACACCCACCTTTCTTCATGAAATTACTGATAAATAACAAGTGCCTTAACAACTGTATGCTGGATTTAGAGGCAGGTGCCAACATGATGTCTCTAAAGGTCATGCAACAATTGGGCCTAAAGGTCACATGACCTTAAAGGAATGTGTGTGGCTTTGAGTCTAGAGCCATACCCACACATGGGGTAATTGAGAATGTGGAAGTATGCCTTGGAAGATACCTTGAAAGAGTGATCCATATGGATATTGTAGTAGTAGACGTACCAGATTTATGGGGGATGCTATTGTCCAGGAAATTTGCTGCAATATTGTGAGGCACTTTAGAGATGGACCTCACTTATATCAATATTCCTATGAACGATGGAACGATGAATCCTCTCTCGAATGTGCCAATGACCAAAATCCATGTGCAAAAAATTAGTGATCGCATCAAGACTAAAAAATCACATGAGCCAATCATCGAAATTCCTCTTGAATTTTCTCTCGATGATATGCATTTTTCTACTGAGGAAGATTTTGATCAGATACAATGGCTGAATAAGGAAGATTATCAACAAATCCTGTACAAGTATAAAGACAAGGAAGTTGGGGTTGTCAATTTGTTAAATAAAGGAGAAGATAGCGTATTGATCTAGCCTCCCCAACAAGAAGTTTTTACAACAAAATCCCACCCTCCTCCCTCTACACAGTACACCAAGGTTTTTCAAGAAACAACCAAGTTCAGAACCTGAGATTACAAAAAGGGAGACACAGTATGGATGTGGGACACAAATAAGGGAGAGCCTACTAATGTCAAGGGAAATGCAAAGTTTTTTCTTGGACCCTTTAGAGTTGGAAGAAATTCAGTCAATGATGCCTACTATTTTTCGACATTGGAAGGAAGAAGGTGCCCATTACCAGTTAGCGGGAACCTCCTCAAACACCATCAGGGGGCAGAGACTTGACTTCACATGTAAGTGTAGGTAAGTAGGTAGGAATTTGCATTTAATTGTATATACCATTTGCATTTCATGCTAGAGTAGTTTGTATTTCCATTTGTACATATGCTTGCTTTCATTTTCTGTATTATATATATGTGAGATGGGGGTGATATCAACACCCCAAATGATTACTAATAGTCTTATGCTGAGATCAAGTAGATCACAGGTTATGCCAGAGATGCTGAGGTTCTCATGCACTCTATGGTGAGCACATGTCCCCAAGTTAGAGCCAGATGTTATCCCCTAGCCTAGACCCACTAAGGAGATTATGTCTCGAGGCCCACAGATCCTAGACATGGAGTACCAAGAGCCAGATCGACTTGAACATGGCCCTGGAGGGCCCATCCTTTTCTTCTTTAGCACCTCCACTTTTTCAGCAACAACAACATCCAACACATCGGTCTGGTCTTGCAGCAGAAATGGGTCTTGCTTCATGAAGTAATGAGTTTGGGTACCATGGTATGTATCACTCTGATCCTCAAAACCTTTGGATATGTGCATTTAATTATTTTTTCTTCTAACGTGTGCTTGGACCTTATGCCTTTCCACTTGACCACACCTGGGGGGGAATGAAAGGATGCCTTAGTAAGATGGTACCCATAGGGTTTGATTTTCCACTACGGGGATTCATGAAAGGTCATCGTCCGTTCCCACCATACTTACCACTTTCCATCTTTTTCCCGCTCATCCATCCCATTACATTGGTATGGGCATTGGGTTGGCCAAATATCCAAGGGTTGTACCTTACCTTGTGGGAAGAAGGGGATAATGGTCCATAGGGTAAAAGTAGCTAGCAAAAGATAAAAACCAAAAGAATGAAACCTTGAGATGCTTCGCCCAAGGAACCCCGAGAAAGCAATAAAAATCTTCTCAGCGAGAAACATAGGGACCCATAAAAAACTAATAAATCAATACCTAGTTGGAGGACATGGGGTCTCATCATGAGATAATCTATTAGGTCCATGAGCATGTAGCGGTATGACACTACCAAAAACTGGTCACCACTCTAGGGTAGTGGGCCCTTGGTGGCATAGCCAAGAGAATGGGTCTCATCATGAGCCAACCTTCTCATTTCCATGAAATGCTTGTGGGTAACATTGCCACCACTGGTCACCATGCCAGGGTAGTGTCCCCTAACTAGCCTCTTGAAAGAAAAAAACAATAAGAATAAAAGATAAAAGGCATGAATGGGCTTGGAAACATTTGCATCCATGACAATGTGCAAATCACCCTCTTTAGAGGCACCCACAGGTAAGCCATACATTTCCTTTCTATCACTACACCCATTGCCTAGACATCCCTTACCACCTCATACACTCACATGGCCTGTATTTGACTTCACCCGGGAACATCCCACATCCAATGAGCATTATCCCAATGGGATGTACTAGCATCCTCTCCAAACTTGGCTTGTAGAATAGCATAACGTCTTTGAGCACTTGTCCGAGAAAACAAGGTTTCATGCACATGTTTAAATAACTTGATGATTAGATGTGATTGACATTGCTATGATCCCTATGACTTATGAACCCATGGAGGGCATATTTGCTGATGTTGCAGGGCCACACCCGATGGATAGGTACATATGGGGAGATGATTAGTTCGGACCTCCATAGGGATAAAATCCCACTTGATGGATGCTGAGACCCCGAGCAAGGGCATATACAAATAAGGGGATTTGCACACATGGAGAGAGATGAGGATGTTTGTTACAAGGGAAAAAATCTCTATGGCCAAGGGTAAACCACAATAGACAGGTATGACTGCAGAAATCAACTCAATTCCAACATGTGCTATATAGACTAATGTGCAATACGAGGAATAAGCCTACCTTGATCCAATCATTTGATGTCGTTCCACCGTTGAGCACTTTGAGCCAAAGATTTACACCTGCAATAAGTTCTCAACAAACAAGCGATGCAAGTATATAGTGACAATATATAAAATGAGTTAGCACATCAGATAGCACAATCCATTAATAAACATTACAAACATGCCCATGGATAATAATCATATATTTGCAAGATATCGATAGGACGAGAAAGGAGTATTTCTATTATAATTGATCAACATAAGTATCAACATTACCGACTTCCGTGTCAGCACGGTTCGAAACTGAGAAACCAAGTTCCTTCCAACTGGGTCTCCACCACTTCAATCCTCCACCAAAGGCAAGCTCATAACAAAGAGGTAATGAGGTCCTCTCGACAATAAGGAAATATCTTGGGGGCTGAACACTGTGTTTAGACTTGAGGGACAAAGGGATGCAGACTCAATATGAAGTAATTTCTCCAGAGTAACTTTGCTCTCAAAGTTGAATGCTTTCTCTCTCTTTTTCCATAACTCAAAATTGTGCTCGTATAGCCTCTAGAATGCAACTGAAGGGCCGAGTCAGAACGTTTCTAGTATATGGAAGGCCAAAGATCAGAGATCATTTATCGTGACATGGAAACCTGACCTCATTTTGTATTTTCTGGCACAAATCCCAATATACGCGAGCTGTAGTGGAGCAACAAGCATATAGGCATATTGCAAAGCACTTAGGAAGCATATATGTGGAAAAATATATAATTTTGGTTCTGGATTTATCAAAAAGGGGGTTGATAAGTCTGCATAGGGAAATGGAAAAAGGTCCTCTGTGCAAGATAGCAATGGTGAGGAAAATTTTTCTATAACAGATGCCCCTTAAT
>ML852911.1:19475-30002 GCA_009831015.1 Picea engelmannii | reverse complement strand
GTACATCATCCTTCTTCTCTTGTCCATTCAATACTTTAGAACTAGGGAAAGAGTAGTATTCTGTCACTGTTTGTTCCAGATCCAGGTGGATCTGGGGAGATCGGTTTGTGTCCGCACTTACGGATTTATCCCAAAACAGTCCAAAAAGATGCTCCCAAGGATTATAACTTGTGTAGCAAAGGGGTAGTGACCAACACCCCTCTGCCCTCAAAAACTATCATTGCACCTAGAAAGATCACTCCTCCTATGACTACACAAAATCCAAGTAATCTTACACAGGTCAATAGTAACCCTAGTACTTCGCAGGCAAACAAAACCCTGAACAAATATGAAAGTCAAACTTTAAAATACAATGTTATTGAGGATCTAAAGAAAACTAAAACGAATATTTCTCTCTATGACATATGTGCACTCCCTCAACAAAGAGGCCTCATTCTTGACACGTTAAAACCCACTAACTCTCAGAAAAATACTATTGTTGTAGTGGAAAACACTCCCAAAGTTGTTGAAACTAAAATAGAAGAAAAAACTAAAATGAAGTCTACTTTGAACACAACTAGTATAGGGTCACACTCTAGATCCCAAGTCCCACCTTTCCTCCTCATGTTTTAAATTTTCAATTTCAATGTGCACAATTTCTTAGTGAACTTTGGCACTTCTTCGAATGTGATGCCTTACTCATTTTGTCAAAATATAAACGTTGTCTCGTAGAAAAGCACGACCAAGATTATTCAATTAGACAGATCAGATGTTAAAGTAATGGGTAAAATCAAAGATGTCATGATTAGATTATCTTCTAACCCTAGAGTACATCAGGTTATTGATATCATTGTAGTAAACATTACAAAATCTTATGGTTTATTGATGAGCAAGGACTGGTCTGCGAAACTATAGGGCTACTTCTCCATAGACTAGACTCATCTATGGCTACTATACAAGGGAAGAACAAACCAAATTAGAGTGGACAACAAATCCCACATTAAACACATTGTAACTGAACTTGAAGGTAAGAACGAACCTATTAGTTTTGCTCACACATCATTGGGAAATTGTTTTTTAGAAGCTGACCATGGTTGCTATACAACGTAGCCATCTTCGCTCCAAATATACAAATTGTTTGAACTCCTTCATTGCACTCGGACTAAAGCAAATGACTGTAACATAGTAGAAGTATATAGTTTATGTTTTACTAACTCAATTTTAGGCACTGACATTTGGATGTTGTTCTTTGATGGCTCCAGATCAAAAGAAGGAGCTAGGGCAGGTTGTCTACTCATTGATCCTAAAAAACACAAAACTCTAATATCATGCGGCATGGAATTTGAATGCACCAACAAAACAATTGAATATGAAGCCTCATTCCAAGGTTTGAAAAAGGCTATTATCTCAAGGTAAAATGCCTAAGATTTTTTGGTGATTCAGAAATAATCGTCAGGTAGGTAAGGAAATCTATAAACTTCATGTCCCCTCATCTAAAAAGCTTCCTAAAAGAGGTATGGAATCTGATGAATTATTTTGATGCTTTTAACATTACTACCATACCTTGTTCTCAGAATGATGTTGTTGATACTTTGGCTAATCTGCATCCAGATTCACTCCTCTGAATAATGGTTTTACTGTCGAAATTATTTTCAGGTCTTCTGAACCCGATAACATCACCAACTGAAGGGTGTTCAAAAATGACTCTCAACTGATAGACTTCCTTACCAGTGCAAATGTGTTCCAGAATTATGTGATAGACGACGAAGTGCACTAGTAGAATCTACAAGATTACTGGGATGAGGCGAATAAGATCAAGAGTAACTACATCCCAATGAATGTATTCTCACTTGAAAAGATTTTCGATTTGTAGTCCATATTCAAAACAAAAACTAATCCAAAGACAAATAGCTCAACTATGATGCATGCCTTGGTAAATCTAGGCACTCCAAAATAGTCGGAGTTTATTAACTTGGGCACTTACTATTTGAAAGTAGAAAAACATACTTTCACACAGTTGTTCAAGAAGTATCGAGATGTGTTCCAATGGACCTACAAAGATATGAAAACATATGACACTCACATCATTCAACACATCATTCCCATCAAAGAGGGTGCCAAACCTTTTCAACATAAACTCAAAAAAATACATCCTACTCTTGAGTCGTTGATCCAAAAGGAGTTGAAAAAGTTGTTAGACACCCGGATTATATTCAAAGTTTGACATTCTACCTGGTTGTCAAATCTAGTTCTGGTGAGAAAGAAGTCCAAGGAGATTAGATTGTGTGTAGATTTTAGAAATATAAATTGAGCCTATGACAAAGATCACTACCTTGTTCCCCCTATGGAGTAGATACTCCAGCTCATCTCTAGTTTATAGATGTTTTTTTTCTATTAGACAGGTTTTCTGGATACAAATAGGTTCTCATGGCAGAACCCGACCGACTAAAGACCACTTTTAGAACTAAGTGGGGAACATTCACATATCGAAGGATGCCCTTTGGCTTGGTCAACACAGGTGAAACTTTCCAAAGGGAAATGGACATAACATTTAAAGGTTTGGTCGGTCAAAGTGTGGTTATCTACCTCGATGATGTCACAGTGTATTCCAAGAAAAGATTCAATCACCCACACCACCTGAAACAGATTTTTGAAAGATGGAGAAAGTATGGTATCTTTGTTGTTTCAGAAGGAAAACTATTGGGGAACAACATTTCTAAAGATGGGATCTTTGTCGACCCAGAATGCACTAAAGAAATCATGTAGATCCCATTCCCAAACAACAAGAAATCAATGCAGCCATTTTTTGGAAAGATAAATTTCGTACAAAGATTAGTGTTCGACTTTGTCGAGATAATTAAACCCCTTCAACATATAATAAAAAAAGGATGCACAATTCAAATGGACATCTTTTGAAAAGGAGGCTTTTGAGAAAGTTAATGGTTCCACAGTGACAACCCATGCACTTAAAATTTTGAACTTCTCCAAAGATTCCTTGTTGTATACATTTGCTTTGGATCATTCTCTTGCAGCAACACTCACCCAAAAGGATCAACAAGGGAATGAATGTCCCATAGCATTCATAAACTGAACTATGCACCAATGGAAAATAAAGCTTTTGTTGTTCACAAATACATCAAGCAGTCCAAGAGTTACATATTAAAGAATCATACCAAGGTAATCGTTCCTCACCTAGCCATAAGATCTTTATTTGTACAAAAGGAGTTGGGCGAAAGATGAGGAAATTGGATGACGACCTCGCAAGAATAGGAGCTAGAATTCAAGCCCATAACCATAGTCAAAGGTCAAGGCCTTTGCAAGTTAGCAACTGAGGCCATGGATTAAAAAAATCAGAAGGAAGAAGGCTGGAAAGAAGAACCAATATTTTGCGCACAACAACCTCATTATGTACCAACACTAGTGAATTCATGGTACACCGATCTCAAGCAATATCTACAACATGCCACCTCTCTCGAGCACCTCAATGCTAAGAAGAAAAGAGCTGAGATTGAAATCTGCATAATACCAGTTAGTTCACGATATCCTTTTCAGAAGGAACTATGACGAAGTTCTCTCCATATGCCTGGAGAAACAAGATGTTGACAAAGTCCTCCAGGAACTTCATGACAGACTAGTCAGAGATATTTCACAGGAGAGACTACAACTCACAAAATTTTGATCATTGGATACTATTGGCGTATGATATTCAAATACACTCATGCTTACTCCTGCGGTTGTGATATTTTTCAGAAATCCGCTGGAAGAGAAAGTAGGTCTATTGTTCCACTCCAACCTGTTGCAGTCAAAGAACCATTTGAACAATGGGGTTTCAACATCATTGTGAGATCAAACCTCATTCATCCAGGAAACATAGGTATATTCTCATAACCATTGATTATTTCATGCATTGGACTGAAGTCGTACTGCTAACTAAGGTAAACGAAGAAGTGGTGATTAATTTTTTGGAACAACACATTATTACCAGGTTTGGAGTACCCACCATCCTTGTTTTTTATAATGCTAATTATTTCTCGTCATTGAAATTAACTAAGTTTGCTTTATAAAAGGGAATTATTCTGAAATATGCATCTAACTATTACCCCCAAGTAAATGGCATAGTTGAATCTACCAATAAGAACCTAATTTGTATCCTAAAGCAAAATGTAGTAGATCAACAAAGAAATTGTCATAACGCTCTACACAATGCTCTCTGGGGAGACAAGGTCACTCAAAAAGCATATGTAGGGACCTCTCCATACATTCTCATTTACAGGAAGGAATCCATCCTCCCCTTGAACATATTCCTACCTTCCCTTCAACTAACATAGCAGTCACGTGGGAGGGAATGTCCCACCATCAAAAAATGAATAGACACCTCGATTAAATTAGAAGAAGACCAAGCCAGAGCCAAAACAAAAATTGATGCTCACCAACAGACCATAAAACAATGATTTGATAAGAAGTATTTTGGTGAAAAGGATTTTTAGGTTGGTGACCTTGTTCTAAAATGGGACAATCCACATGAGGACAAAGGGGAAGACTCTGAATTTCAACAATTGTGGTTGGGTCCTTCCACAATTAAGGAACAGATTGGCCTAGGCACTTACATACTGCAAAACCTTGAAGTGAATGTGGATCTCCTCCCCATTAATGGTCAAATTCTCAAACACTACATCATATAACCTTTCAAGGCAACTCTCTTGTACATAAATAAAGGAGTCAGTTCTCCCATCTTTTTTTATCTTTTAGTTTATTTTTGTTTTTGTTTTTGCATGTTTGTTTCTCCCTTATACTTTTCATTTTCACGCTTTTGATTTTTTTATTATAGTTCCTTCTCTCTCTCTCTCTCTCAATATTGTTTCCTACTAATATATCCCAGGATATTTGGTGTTACGAATATTAACATTGATCACGAGTGTGGCACACTAGTACCCAAAAGCTTGAAAAAATGCATTTTGCTTCTAGGCATAACTTTATCTACTCTCTAGATCATTATTGTGCATGGATCAAAGTTAGATTATGTAGAGGAACATGATCAAGTAATGAATGTGTCTTTCATTCTTAAATTTGTGACATGAATGATCTAGTGGTCATACCCAAGAGTAGGATCTATACTTTGTGTGAAATTAATAAGCCAGGGCCATCTTTTGAGAGGCACATGTAATACACGAGGCCTCACTTTCACAGGCATCATCCCTCGTGCCTTTAAAGGAAAAATGGAATCCCCCATCCACCTCTCTCTAGAAATCAAGATAAATTATTTGATAAAGGTAAAGGCTTGGGGAAAGGCATTTCAGCTCATGTGGGACATGCAAGTATCTTCGTCGAGGCTTTGGATGCTCATTAGAAGTAGAGCAAGGCTTGTGACATTGGGGTGACTTTGTCGAGGCTATGGACACTCGCCGACAATGGAGAAACACCAGAGAAATGTGAAATCAACTTGCATTTTCAACATTCCTCATGCATCATTACCTTACAGTACCTCACTTCCCTCCCCCCCAAATATGTTCCAACTTAAAATGATATTGTTGTGATTAACCAACTCTAGGAATGGCCATAAGCTCTTTCCTGTCATATTCTAATATTTCTCATCAGAACATATACTTTGAAATAAGTGGGACCTTCTCATTCTTCATTTGAGTTATGCATGGTAAGTTTTGTTGTTCCTCAAGTCTGGTTGTTTGGACGTTTTATGTAGAAATTCATATCTTCGCCTATTGTGTCGCCAATTGTTGTGTCAGCACCAACAACTTCCCTTTTTCTTGTTTCTCATAGAGTCAATTTTTTCCCAAGAAATAAAGACCCTCCTTTTACTGTCTCTAGACCATTTTATCTTGTGGTGGAATCTAAGTTGTCCTTATGGCCTTTGATTGAGCTTCTCCCAAACTTTTCACTTAAATTTTCTAACCTTCCAAACTCACTGACTTAGGCTATATCTAAGAAGAAAAAGTTTCCCTCGTTGATACAACCAGTGTCAGTGAGTTAAAAGTTTTCTTGCCAGGACTGGACCAATACTTAGAAAAAATTTCAAATCGATCCTTTTGTGTATCGACGTCAATACACTAGAAATGTTTACCTTTCTATCGTCGGTACATGAGAATGGGAGCAACACTTGGAGTTTTTGATGAATTCTTCTCTACGTGTTGGTGTCAATAAAATTTTTTAACCTTTTTCTGTCGACACGTCGACATCCATCCTTTCATCACCACCAATACACGAGAATGACAACACAATAATTTTCAAAAAACATTCTTTCATGTATCAACAATGATGACGATACATGAAGGGCCAACACTTAACAACCTTTCGAACCTTGCACTTATTGACACCAATTATTTGATGTTCGTTGATACATTGACATTCATCAACCTTTCCACGTCGATACACGAAACATAGCACCAACACCAAACCTCTTTATGTCACCGATACTGAAATATTTTCACCGATACTAAAATATTTGCATTGTTTCTCGTGCCAAGGGCACGAAAAATGTTATAAAGCCCTGTCAAGCTTGGTTTTTCGCTATTATCCACTAAGAGCACCAAGAGCATAAGTAGACTTGAGCAAAGCCTTCAACAAATCACCTTCCCTCTCTCCCACATGTTAGCCGCACTCCTACAGGTAGGTGACTTGCATTGTCTCCATGAGCACTGGGGGAGGACGGGTCGGCCCTAAATATGTCATACTTCACATTTTCCCTGCCTCCCAACCTTTCGACCCTATCATCAGAATCCTTCATGCCCTAACCTCTCTTCCTTGTAGACATGCCCTTATCGGGTTCCTAGTGGTTTGGGGTTCTCTTCAAAGGCTATGTGCCCTAACCCTAACCAACACGCGCACCTTCACAACCTATCCCTCTGCCTTCACAAGACTCTTCCTCTACATTGCTCCCTAACCAAAACCTCCACCATAATCTTTTTTTGTTTAAGGGTGCCAAAGATTAGTGGTGTTCCTTTCCCTTTTCTAAAACAACCCACTAAATGTGGAAAAGGGTCGGACCATAATTAGCCTCAAATTTAAACAAGTTTCCCTTTTTCAACGTCAATCATAAGATTAACACTCATATAGTCCTTTCCATGTTGGTGATGATTACAAATTTTACGCCGATACACTCTTCTCCATTTCGGCACCAATCACAAGGTTAACGTCGATACCAAACCTTCCCCTAAGAGGTAGAAGATGGCTTTGATCTCAAGACATTTAAAAATGTCAAAAAAATCAAGTTGTACAAGGTGGCAGCACACACAACAATTTTTCCCTGCGTAGAGGCCATTTTGTGGATAGTAAAGCATGTGGACTTGGAGACCAAATATATTCTCAATTCCAGAGAGGACTTGGAGACCAAATATATTCTCAATTCCATAGAGCACCCGATAAAATCCTTCGAAGCTTCAACAATCGCTTCTTGTTATCACCTGGAGAACGAGGATAGATCACTAGATGAGAAGCTTATACTGAAGTTAATGGTTAAGTTGAAGGATCTTTTAAAGGTATGAAAAAAAACAAAACAAAAAACATTCAAATTGAGGCCCTCAAGTGAATATCCCACCAACTTGTTGAAAATGCCATAACAATATGCGATGGCAATGTTGTGCATATTATATGGGGAGCTCGATGCTTCAAGATTCTTGATAACCTGGGTGCCTCTTATTTACTATATTTCAAATGTCGGGTCGACCTGCTACTGGGCCGACATTCTATTATCATCCCTGGAAAAATCTCTTAGAACAACCAAGGAAATAGTGCATGGGAAATTCCCAAGTTTCCACATGTCCTCGTATCTCCTGAACATGGTTTGCATCCATCACACATATCCTAAAATGGGATGGGCCTGGCAGCCTGTGATCCTCCGATTCAAATTTACTGCAAGGTGTTGTGGGAGCACAAGTATCGAATGAAATACCACAAAATTCGTGACCACTTCCTGGCACATATGTATCAACTTACATTCGACTCGCCTACACCTTGCATGACAAATAAAGTACATGTGATAGTCAAGATAATAGGAGACCGATACCTCCTAGAGTACATAACTTACTTGAGGATATATAAAGCCACCAAAGCTCCTCATTTGCTCCCAAAATTCATTCTGGATATGCTGTGTTACAAGAAATTGCTTACCAGACTGTGGTACATGGAGTTGGCACAACTCTCTACATAGGTAAGAAGGATATATGGCCTATGCTATCACTATGGGTCAGGTCATACTCCTTCGAAGACGTCAAGGAGGCCCAGGACGAAGTGGACATATTGACATGTTTCCACTTCGAACAAGAAATATTCTGGAGGCATGATCCTCTAAACATAGTCAAAGATCACTGCATCAACCACATATACAGGTGGGAATACAAAAATGATGTTTGGGAAGAAGAAGAAATCCATTATTGGCAAGGACATACCGCGATGTCATATTCAAGTGAAGGGGAAACCTACTGGGTAGCGTTTTAGATGAAAAAAGAGTCTGAGAAGCCCAGAAAAGGCTAAGGAAGAAGCAACAACCATGATGAAAAACACAACTACAAAAGCAACAACAACAACAACAGAGGAAGAAAGATAAAGTAAAGGAGTTGAAGCCATTAAAGCAAAAGAAAAAAAGAGAAGAAAAGAAGAGGAGGATGAGTGAAGAAAACAAAAGGAAGCTCAAGATGCAGTAGCATCCAAGTTAGCAACAAAACAACAAAAGAAAAAGGTTCAAAATAAAAAGGAAGATGTAGTTGAGCAGAAGCGAAAAGAAGAAGAAGTTGCAACCAAGGTAGTGGTTGAGGCGAAAGCAACAAAAGACACTGAAGCAAAGGCAAAAGCAGTTGCAGAAAAGAGGGCAGCCAAAGAAGCAACAACAAAGGCGACGGAGGAGGAACAAAGGAAGCAAGATGAAGAAGTAATAAATAATGATGCTTCCCCCATGAACATGGACTTCCTGGGGACATCGACTAAATCCCCACTCATCGGTGGACACTTTCCGCTGGTTGAACTTGGATTGTCACTGTTCATTCCCTCCAAGGCTCACATGGTGGCTAATCTAAACACCTTCTGGTTTGACAAGGCCTCTGGTAGAATAGTGCAACAACATACCAAGAAATTCCTAGTTACTGGGAAACCTCCCTTATCAGTGGTTACCAAAACCACTGTTACAATGAATGTCAAGAAGGACCCACTCTCAATTGCATCAGATGGTATTGCCTTCACCATGGCATCGGAGCAAAACCTCAAGGACTTGATCCGTGAGAACCAAGAAAAATATAATAGGATCTAGGAGTTGGAAGAAGAAATCAGGCGCAACAAAAGAGATAAGGAGAGCCTTAAAGAATTCATAATATGCACCGAGAGAGTAAGGACAGAGCTTCATGATGTGGCGACTGACATGTATGCAAATATCCAAGTCTTCCAATAGTTGCTGGCTCAAATTATGGCCTAACATAGCATAGTACAATCCAAAAATTTAGAATTCGTCGCCATTAGAGCAGGTGTGAATGAAATGCAACGCTGGATTGCTGAAAATCCAGATGCTCCAGCTAGGTTGCTCTGCATATCAAAATGGGAGAGTAAAGTTGACTACGTTGCTCTCGATAAGTTCTAGCAAGCTGGGGAGAATGCCGAAAAGGATATAAATAATTCACTAGCAATATGTGCACAAATTCACAAGGCAACACACATTCTAACACACAAAGGACACCTGCCTCTGATCGAAGAACTTGGGAAGACGAAATTCAATGAGCAGAGTTTTGAAGAGGTCAAGATGAACATAAAGCAAAGACAAATGAATGCTAGGGATGCAACTAGGGTAACAATGGATCTGATAGATGAGCATCTCATGAAACCATCCAAGACGCAAAACATGATTCAAGCTTTGATGGTCAACTTGATGAGAGAAATGAAAACCCTCTCGAAAAATTCAGTAGCTCACGAAGCTGCCCTAGAGACGCTTCTATTCCATAGAGTTATCACCATTATAGGACAACATGAATCTTGGGAATCTTACTTGAGAGACAAATACAAATGAAGGGGGACATAACAACCAATTCAAATATGTCCACAACTGCCTCCTATTTTGTCTTTTACCAACTACTCTTAATTTTTTCTTATTATAATACATGTCTAAAATAATTGAGAGGGGAATCTGAAGAGTCATGTAAGTACAACTTCTTGCAGAATTCAAGAAAACCCTGTAGGCAATTACTAAAAATACTATAAGTAAAGGAAGAGACCCATTTTGAAAGGGCTCTTCAACGATTGTAAATTTTGGGAACAATTTTCTAAAGTAATATTGAGAAGCCCTCATGGCCAATTTTGTTAGAGAGAAACACTTTTGTTGATAGTTAGTTTACTTTGAACTTCTTCAAGTAATCCGTTATGTTGTTCGTGAATGTTGTAAGTACTTATGTTTTGCTTATACACTTTTCTGACGTGAACAAAGATTTCTTGCAGTTTGGTATTTTCTCTCTTATTAATTATCTTGAGATGATGAGCAGTTTATGTATGTGATTTCGTAGCTTAGACTAATCTTACTGTGTTATCATATGCATGTGTTATCTAACTCTGTTACTTCTT
>ML852910.1:20499-38328 GCA_009831015.1 Picea engelmannii | reverse complement strand
TCATCCACATACAAGAACAAATAAATCAAATGATCACCAATTAATTTAAAATACACACAGTGATCCTCTTTGTTTCTTGTGAAGCCAAGTCCCAGCATACAAGTATCAAATTTTTGATACCACATCCTTGGTGATTGTTTTAAACCATACAAGGACTTTTTCAGCTTGCATACCAGCTCCTTCTTTCCCTTCACAGCATAACCTGCTGATTTCTTCATATAGATTTATTCTTCCAGATCCCCATGTAGGAATGTTTTCTTCACATCCATCTGTTCTACTTCAAAATCAAATGCAACAGCAACAGACAACAGAAATATTATAGAGGTTAACTTGGCAACACGAGAAAAAATATCACCAAAATCAATTCCCTCAACCTGGGAATAACCCTTTGCTACTAACCGAGCTTTGTATTTCTCCACTTTTCCTTCTGCATTCAACTTCTTTTTAAATACTCATTTGCTGCCAATGGGCTTTCTTCCAGTCGACAACTCCACTAGATCCCAAGCCTCATTCTTATCCAAAGATGCCATTTCTTCGTCCATGGCCCTTTTCCAGAGATTTCCATCCTCTGAATCCACTGCCTCCCTGACATTTCTAGGATCATCATTAGTAATAGACAAAGCAAAATTTGAATGGAAATTAGATGGAGTATACCTTTCCAGTAGCCTTCTTTCTCGAACCGATCTCCTCAATACTGGAGTATGAGGATCTTCTTCTTCTGATTCTTGTTCTTTTGTAGAGTCTGATTCATCATCCTCTAAATCAGACTCTATTTTCTCTGGTTCTTCTTTACTTAGTAGGACTTCTTGTTTAACAACATCCTGCATTTCTCTAAATACCACTTCTCGGCTATACACTACCTTCTTAGTTTTTGGGTTCCAAAGCTTATAACCTTTGAGACCATATTTATATCCAATAAAGATACACATTTTGGCCTTCTTATCTAGCTTACTCTTGTTTTCCTTTGGAACATGAACATGTGCATCACAGCCAAATACCTTGAGATGTGTGAGAGAAGGTTCCTTACCAGTCCATACCTCTTGTGGAGTCTTGTCATCCAACGTTGATGAGGGTGATTTGTTGACTAGGTAACATGCAGTACCCATTGCCTCTGCCTAGAATTCTTTCCCTAACCCAACACCACTGAGCATGCACCTTTCTTTTTCCATCAACATCCTATTCATCCTTTCTGCAACTCCATTCTGATGAGGTGTATATGGAGTAGTATTCTGCCTTGCTATACCACACTTCTTACAAAATTCTTCAAATTCATTCCTGCAGAAATCTTCGCCATTATCTATCCTCAACACCTTAATTCTTTTCTTTGTTTGATTCTCAACAAGAGCCTTAAACTCTTTAAACATGTCAAAGACTTCAGATTTCTTCCTGAGGTAATATATCCAAGTATTCCTCGAGAATTCATCTATAAATGAGACGTAGTACATAGATTTTCCCAATGATGGGACCGACATAGGTCCAAAAACATCACTCTGAATTAGCTGTAAAATTCATTATGCCCTCATTGCACCAGAGGGGAATCTTACCCAATTCTACTTCCCATATAGGCAATGTTCACAAAAATCAAAATCCAGAGAGAAGTTAGACATACCTTCAACCATACCTTTACCGTGTATTAGTCGAAGACCCTTCTCTCCGATATGCCCCAGTCTTTCATGCCACAACATAACCTTTTCTCCAAAAACTGTAGGAGTTATTTCTTCTTCAACTCCAATTTCAGGAACAATGGAACTATTACACCCATCACTAATAGTGATTCCTTGCAGCTTATACAAAGTTCCAAACCGAACTCCCTTCAACAACACCATTGCTCCTTGAACCATCCTGCAAGTTTCCTTTTCAAATATTGTTTTTACCCCTACATCGTCCATTTTGCTTACAGAAATCAAATTTCTGGCCAAACCTGGGATGTGCAAAACACAGGGCAGTGTTCTAATCCTTCCATCTATGAGCCTCAACTTGACTTTTCCTCGTCCTATAATTCTGGTTGTCGAATAATCACCTAAGAAAACATAACCTCCATCATACCTTTCGTATTTGCAAAACCACTCCCTATGGGGAGTCATATGAAAGGATGCACCAGAGTCAACCAACCATGCCTCATGATCTGCATGTGTGCTTGAAGAAGCTAAGTACACATCCCCTCCTTCTTCCTTGGAGGTGTTTTCTTATGTAGAAGGAGACTCTTCAGATCCCTTCTTTTTCTCAACTTTGGATCTACACTGCTTCTTGTAGTGCCCTTCTTTTCCAAATCTCCAACATACCCTTATAAACTTTCTGGGAGATTTAGATCTCCCACTTGAGAACTTAGATCTATTTCTTTCCTGGGAACGTCCTCTTGCAAATAATGTGTCTGTGCTCTGTCCTTCCATATTCTTATGTCTCATCTCCTCCGACAACAAGGATGAGACCACTTCATCAAACTTCAAGGCAGTTGTATTACTACCTATGGCCACAACTAGACTATTCCAGGAGTCTGGTAAAGAACACAGTAAACTAATACATTTATCTTCATCTAAAATTTTAATCTCAACAAATACTAACTGACTTCCCACAATATTGAATGCATTCAAATGCTCTGCCACCAAGTCTCCATCTCTCATCCTCAGGTTATACAGCTTCTTTCTCAGGAATAGTTTATTTACTAGAGACTTAGACTGATACGACTTCCCCAAATTTTCCCATAAATCCTTGGTTGTAGCTTCCTCTGACACATTCAGTAATACTGAATCGAAGAGACACAATCGGATTGTGGTATTTTCCTTCCGATCCAAATTTTTCCAGTCATTTAATGTAGTTCCTGTGTGTGCAGTACCTGGATCTACCGCGATCCACTGATCTTTGTCCACCAACAGATCTTCCATCTTGAGCTTCCACAGCTCAAAACTTTTCCCATTAAACTTTTCGATCTCCATCTTTGAATTGCTTGCCATTTATTTTCACCTTAAAAATCAATACCACAAATCTCCCACTGTAACAAGGCTTATCACAATCCTGAGCCAAACCCTTGACCACAAAGGCATCCCCCTGAAGCCAACAGAGCTCTGATACCAAATGTAGATTTTAACCTTGTACAATATTTACTGCAAATATATTTTCAGTAAAAGAACAGAAAAGATACAATAGCAAATACAAACATTACACAGAGTTTTTTCCCTTGAAAACCCTAAACTAGGAAAACCATCATATTCTATATTCATTCATATGATACATTGTTTACAATACAATATGCATATAGGAGCCAGCCGCATCCAAAACCCTAACCCAATGACCTGGGTTAGTCAACAACCCTAATTCCTTAACCGGAAATAGAAAACCATCGGAAAAGAAACCATGTGCCGAAAAACCACCTAAATATGTGACACATTTCTCAAGACAAAAAAAAAATCGGGGGCGTTGCCCCCAAATCCCCTCACGGGGGACTTCACCCCCCTCTAACCCCCCATGCGCGCCCAACGCAGACGCTCAGACACTACTACTCGTGCAAAGAATATAACACATACCCAACAAGAAATGGGCATAGAGTAGACTCCACCTTTTGTGTGTATCTACATCTCCATTATAGTAACAAATGAACATAGAAATGGGCATAGAGTAGCCTCCTCTAATTAGGAAAATAACACATTATTTTCTTATTTTCTCAAAATGATACAATATATCAATTTTATGTTGTGTGAAAATTTATGTCTCAAGGGATTTTATGTTGTGTAATCAATTCTATGTTGATGATACAATATATCAATTCTATGTTGTGTGAAAATTTATGTCTCTATGGAGTTTATGTTTTGTAATCAATTCTATGTTGTGTGAAAATTTATGTCTCAAGGGATTTTATGTTGTGTGAAAATTTATTATCTCAATGGTGATAATCTCCAAAAGGACAACCTTCAATGAATATTCAACTAGAGCAAGGAGGGAAAAAAACTAAAAGCCTGAATATCTTTAAAAAAAACTAGAACAAGGTGAAGAAATGCGTAGGTATTTCAAGAGTCAAAGCTAATTTTTATGGGGAGCACAAGTTCTTTCCATTTTTAAAAGTTGGTTGCCCAAACTTTCCATCAACGATCGTATGGGTTTTGTGCTTTCCACATGGGATATTTAAGGCAAGAAATGCGTAGGTATTTCAAGAGTCAAAGCTGACTCTTATGGATATTTTTCCATTTTTAAAAAGGTGGTTCTCCAAATGAACTATCATTGATGGCTCTCGAAAGTTGTAATAAGTTAATGGTTCTGTAAGGTTGTAATTGTTAAACGTTAATGTATATCAACCATTTTTAACAAACACTTCAAATAAAAAAATACACAGGTTGTAGTGAGTCTAGGATTTCATTTAGAATTTATAGGATTCCATTCTTTCATATTAAGAAGCATAAGCATAGAGAAGTATATAAAAGATAGCTTAAAAATGAGTCCACGATCGAGTCATAATAAGTTAATGGTTCTGTAAGTTTGTAATTGTTAAACATTGACGTATATCAACAATTTTTAACAAACACTTCAAATTAAAAAATACACAAGTGGTAGTGGGTCTAGGATTTCATTTAGAATTTATAGGATTCATATTAACAAGCATAAGCATAGAGAAGCATATAAAAGAAGCATAAGCATAGAGAAGCATATAAAAGATAACTTAAAAATGAGTCCACGATAGAGTCATAAAAGCCCTGCATTCTTAAGTAATAATTTTATGAGGGGATCAAAATAATAAGAAGAATATAAGATCCTATAATGTTTGGGAAAATTGTGCGATCGAAAGCAATACAAGAAAATATATGTGATATAAATAAAAAAAAAAAAAATTTAAATGTTTTGGTTATAAATTTTAAGAATGTATGTGATTCAAATATAAATAAAAAGCTATAAATTTTAAGAATATATGTGATTTTAATATAAACAAGGAAAATAGTTGCATGGCAGCTAGTCCGTGCATAAATAGTTTGTATTTAGTTTTGAATGATTTATTGAATGATCAAGATTCATTGGGTTGCTAGTCTGTGTATACATAGTTTGTATTTAGTTTTGAATGATTTATTGAATGATCAAGATTCATTGGGTTGTTGAATGTGAATGTTTTGAATGATAAAGATGAATGAATTGACAAGTTTCTTCAATTTTGTTCACCATCGCTTTCATTGATGATCAAGGAAGCCAACTTGTTTCTTCAATTTTGTTCACCATCGCTTTCATTGATGATCAAGGAATCCATCTTGTTAGTGGTTGCCACAAGAAAAATTGTAGCATGAATCTCATTGAGTGTGTATTTGTATGGATCATATTCATTGAGTGTGTATTTGTATGGATCATATTTATTGCCACATTCTGCAAAACATCTAGGGATTGCACAACGATTGAATGAGGACGGTGCATGATTGATTGATGGGAAAAAAAGATTTACACCATACCTAGATTTGATTTCGAAGATGTACTCTTTTGATGGTGATAACTTCTACCCCTGAGTTTAATTATATTTTAATTATAATTATGTTGACAATTAACCAATGCTCATTCCTACTTCTAAGCCTTGGTTTCATCAAATCAATAGATGTCTGAGATGTGTGTTAACAATTAGTCAAACTTGTTACTATAGAAAAAAAGATGATAAATTAATATAGAAAAGATAATCCGAGTTGGTTTTTTTAATTCATTATTTATATTTACAATTATAAATGTAAAATTAATATATAAGTGACTTTGTTAATCATTAAAATTTAATGGACACCCTGAACGAAGTTACGAGGTTAACATAATATTTCAAAACCATACATCTAAAAAATAATTTCCAAGTACAAATTGAATGGCTCTTTAGTCAAGGTTCAATTCACATGCATTAAAATTTAAACGTAAAATGTAAAAGAAAGTACAAGGTAATCTATGCTTAGAAATTTATAGACAAGCTAATGAATTTTTATAGTTCAACTCCAGTTGGCTTAGAAGTAAGGCTTGTAAATTTTGTTATAAATAAATGATTAAAAGGATTAAGTTATATGCATGTGATATATATCCAAAATGAATTAATGGGTAATTTTATCAAATGACAATTGCCAAGAATTGCTTTTATTAGTTTTGTTATAATATTACAACCATGCGAAGAGATTTAGGAGGCGCACAATTATTAATTTTATAAGTTAACGTACACATATCAATTTTGAAATGTATAATCTAATTATTTAAAATAATTATGTTCACCCAATAAAAGTTTTGGAACTCTTTCTAAATTACCTTTTGATAAAATAATATTAACTCTGTGCAATTAGCATGTTTTCTTAATTATTATTAATTATTTTTATAATGTGAATTTTAAATTGAATAAAAAAGTTAGAACCGATACAAATTTCATTTACTTAAATTTTTATTATTATTATTTAAGAGTTACACCTGTCCACTTTATATTAAATTTAGAGATGAAATCATACATCAACACTGTAAAATACTCCTCTCTACGCAATCAATGTAAATGCTAAAGATATATTATTTTAGTTTACAAATAGTTGATTATTTGTGGAAAATTTATGAATCAACGAAAATTTTCATATCTCATATGTGTAATCTTATCATTAGAAATATCTCATAAGTGTAATCTTATCATTACAAATAATTCGATAAAGTGAACATCATTGGTAATTTACGCTCGATGTAATAATCTTAAAAATAATCAATATAATGTTATTTATCAAATTACTATCTCAACTAAAATAGCATTTTACCCGATGGTTTGATGTCTGCGAGAACACTGGAACTTCAATCTAAACACATCTCTTTATAGAATGATTAAATGCTTGATTCTTACGTGGCTTTAATACGGTGGCCTGAAGTTTACGCCACGACTGTACTTGCAATGAAATTTGCAATTAGCTCAGCCAAGGTTGCAGGTGAGTACGTTATAAGAGAGCTATGATCATTCTCGTGTCTACACATTCTCTTGATGATCTCAGTGACGAGTAACGAGCCAGGTGTAAATTGCAACATAATACGACATTTTTTATGTCAGTGTTATTATATTGTTGGAGGCACGGAGGTAGTATATAGTAATGAGTTAGTATTGACTTTCATATTAGTTTTATGTTAACTTAAAAAATGTGTATAAATTTTAATGTTGAACATAACAAATAAAAAAATTGTTTTTCAAAATAACAAAATTAGTATTTTTATGACCTCAAGTCAAAAAATTGATAGTGTTATTGCAACCTTCATTAGAGGTTTGAAATTAATTTTGACATGACTATATATGAATGTCACTTTCTGGTAAGGTACAACTCTATTGATAAAATAATTTTATAACAAATATAAAATAAAAATCTTACATATACATATGTTCATATTGAATTAGTCCCCTTTCACAACTCTCAAATGGAGACACTTTACCCATCAATTCTATATAAACCAAGTTACATGAAATGAATCCATTGATCTATGAAATAAGACTCTTTTTATTATTTTGTTTTCTTATTTTTCCAAATATGTAGTTATGAAACCATTTTTAATTATTTTGGTAAGTTACCATTGACCTATGAAATAAGACTATTTTTTTAATTTTATTTTCTTATTTTTCCAAATGTGTAGTTATGAAACCAGTTTTAATTCTTTTGGTAAGTTAATTGATAGCTACGGGGTTAGAAACCCAATGGATCTGGTGGCAGGCTTGTTCGGGCACTGGCATTGGTGGGGCAGACTCCCATTAATTTTTTTGGCAGACCTGATTTGGCATATGGTTAAACTTGTTAGGACAATCTCTACGAACACAAAACCTCCACTATATACTAAAAACTACTATTCAAAAAACCAAATGCTTATGGAGACATATGATAGAAACATTGGGCTCCAAAATAAATTTAGGTGTTTTTGAAATGACATATTTTAATTATAGGAACGAGCTAAAGCACTCGCACACCCTATGAGAGGAATGGGAAACCTCGAAGGCAAAGGAAACTCGATAAATTTACATAGATTTGAGTAAAATTTCTTTTATTATCTTCTGAGGCAGTATATCGCAGCCTGTTGCACTTGTTAATAGCAGTAATCTAAACGTTTTATTTTTTTGGCTGTTTTTTGGTAATTTTTTTAGTTTGATTTTGTTCGAAATCTAGTGATGAATGGTTGGATTTGCAGATTTGAGTGGCTAAGTTTGTATAATCTGAGTGTCCCAAGGTTTTTCTATCAAGTTGAATCCATTTATACAATAAGAAATGCAATTTAAATAACATAAAATAACGATTTTGTCCAAATTTACATCTCCAGATTCAAATTAAAAAACCCAAAAGATAGAACATTTAATCAATGCCTTATTAATATATACATATTTATTGAGTTAAATATATATTTTTAAGTTTTCCTTTAGTTATTTGATATCATTTTCTCAATGTTACACTGGAACCGCTCCCAGCCTTTAGAAAGTTCGTTCTCCACGTTCCCACGTTCCAGGGAGCTCAGGAGGTCGAACCAAACGTTTCTAATAATGCTCCCACCATTTCTGGAGATTGGGAACTATTTGGGAGCTGCCAATATGAAAAAACGAGAGCTTGGGAACTAGTTTTAGAATCTTGGGAACTTGCACAAGCTCCCCATAAAACAAGGAACACCCACCGATTGAAAAATCAGCAATCACTAACTTTTTCCACACTAAAGCCTAAAAGCTCTCTAGCTAAAGCCTAAAATCTCTCTCGAAAATTTCCAATAAAAGAGACCCTCTCATCAATGATACACAATTAATTTGGTGGAGAGGTGGCTTTAGATTCAAGAGACTATGAGACTCAATGTGAGAGGGACTAACGATGGAGAGGTGGCCTAAAAACAAGAAAAAGAAGAGTGGTGGTTGTGAAGAATGGATGTGCACATTGTGAAACCATATATTTAAGGGAAGCTACACTAGGGTGTGGCATCATCTTTTGTCCATATCTAGTGAAGGGGTTAAAGGTTGCACATGTGATATTGAAAAAAAGATGGAGCTAACCAAGCTTCACATGAGTTCCTTACGTGTTAGTGAAACATATGTGGACAATTCATGTTCTTTTAAGGTACCGAGAGTTGTATCATCCTCCCATGATACACGAGATTCAGTGAATCAAATTCAACTAAACCAAATTGACTATGAGAAGGGGTATAGTCCCGTAATGAGTAAGAGTTGTACTAGTGTTGCTACTGAACAAATTCGTAAAATGTACAATGTGGTGCATAAGGATGCGGTTGATGATGATATCGCTGATTTTTTTTATGGAAAATGGAATTTCATTTAATGCCACTCGTTCACCATATTACAAAGAAATGGTGAGAAAAATCATAGTTGTTGGGCCAGGATATACACCCCTAGGTTACAACAAAATGAGGACATCATTGTTGGATAAGGGGGTGACAAGAATGCAAGGGCTTACATGGGACCTGAAACAATCTTAGATTCTCACAAGGTGTTCAATAGTCATGGATGGTTAGACAGAGATTCAACAAAGGTCATTGTTGAATATTATTGTCACATCTTTAGCATGACCTTATTTTTTAAGAGCAATTGATTGGAGTGGAAAACTTAAGGATACTACCTTCATGTTTGAGGTATTGAAGGATGCAATTGATGAGGTTGGTCCTTCAAATGTAGTACATGTAATCACAGATGCAACACCTGTTTGCAGAGCAGCGAGATTGATGGTCCAAAGTCGATATAGGCATATATTTTGGACTCCTTGTTGTGTACATGCCCTTAACAATGTCCTCAAAGACATTGGGAAAATATCTTGGATTTCAAAACTCATTTCAAATGCAAGAGATGCACAAATGTTCATTTGCAACCACCATGCATCATTGGCAATCTACGGGATGAAAGCAAGGAAGCAATTTTTAAAACCTGCAAAAACAAGATATGCCACATACTGCATTCTTCTTATTAGGGTCCTAACCCATATATAGGTAAAACAGTGTATTCAGATGTAATAAAGGTCAATATTAATAAGGCATTTCAATAAAATAGAATAATTCGAATGTAAGAAGACCTAATAGAAGCTTTCGCTTCTAGAAGGATCGTCCTCTAGATGCTTCTTTTGATAGAAATATTTAGTATAAATAAGATTCGAGGGTATGAGAACCCTAGCTTGGATATTATTGTAATAGAGCTCTACTCAACTGGAGGTTGCCCCCTCGAAGAAGCCCGTGAACATTGCTTTCAGAATCGAAGTGTTATTTCTGTTGTTATTCTTATATCATTTCAGTGCTATTGTGGTGATTGTTCTTGTTATATTGTTGTTATTCTTCCATTTCTAGCATTTTATTTCTGATATGCATACTCGGCAGAAATTATGGGTTAAATTTTTTTTCAGGGTAGAGACGTATTCTGGCATCTTTAAGCCACATAAATCTGTCGTTACGTGCATAAACCTGCGGTTGAAGGATTCATACATGCAAGAAATACAAGTGGTACTTAAGCGCACATCTATTGGCCACCTTGTAACCCCTGTTGGTACCCTTTCGAGTGGTAGCGCATCAGACAACACCTGTGTACGGATCAGCCTAGATTACCTGAAGCCCTCTTTAGATAAACTGATCGATCGCCTGACTGCTATAGTGCCGTCGAGAACAGCACTCGGGAAGATACTCTCTAGTACCTGGGTAGTCGGGTAGTACGGCTAAGGGTACGGTCTATCCTCCTTAGTTAGTGCCTTGAGATATTGGGATGAGTACTACTGTTGGACCCACACATATATTAGAGAGCTATAGCACAGGGAAAACCCTTGTCTGTAGAACCATTGAATACCTAACCCTTGGGGACATAAACATTAACAAATTAAAACAGACAAGATCTCTTGCCAGGCAACTGTGTTCGGGTTGCCAAATAACTACACATTTCTTCCTGGTTAAGCATTTGGGCATTTCATCATTGCAGTATTCTTCAGACCAGAGTATAACTCCGCAGGTGTGAAAAAAAAAAGTATGGAAATTTTTGCACCATTATTTGAGACCTATTCCATTGAATTCATCTCTTCGCCCTTATCACATTCATACATATCATTTTTCAGCAAAATTTTTGACCCCACCCGCCCCATTTCGGTTTCCTCATCTTCATGGCCCATACCCATAGCCAAGACCTGGAAGCTCACTTCAATACCTTGCAATCTAATTTCACCGAGACCCAACAAGAAGTGAAACAACTCAATGCCAATGTTGTCTCCCTCAATACAACCATGCAGTCCTCAATGGAGGAAATCAAACAAGACGTGACTACCCAGCTTGAATCTGACATTTTGATGCTCTACACCAAGATGCATATCCCTACAGATAACCCTTTATCTGACCCACCTTTAGATACTAAAGTTGAACATTCCTCTAACTTCAAGCACCATCACTTTCAACGTGACCTACACCTTCCGCAGGTGGATGTGACCAAATTTGATGGCTCGGATCCCACTGGTTGGGTAACCCAAATGGAACATTATTTCTCTTTATATGGCATTATAGATGACTTGGCCAAACTCTGGTATGGTGTTCTCCATCTAGATCAAGAACGTTGGCAATGGTGGCAATGGAGAAAAACTTCCCGTCAAGGGTATATTGCTTGGACACAATTTGTGGCAGAGATTTATGAATGCTTTGACACTGACACCAACCATTTGGGTCATTTGACAAAGTTGAAACAATCAGGAACCATGGAAAACTTTATAGCTTCTTTTGAGCACCCGACTTTTCGGACAGAGAGCATGTCTAATACATTTTTCCGAGAGTGTTTTATCAATGGCCTCAAGGATGAGATTCGGGCCCATGTCCTCATGGCTCAGCCTTAGAGTTGGGTGGAGGCTACTAAAAGAGCTAAAGAAGCACAACAGGTTGTATCTTCTCAAAACCGGAAACCCTCATTTATCCCTCACACTAAATGAGTAAATCCCACTACTCCCTCCGCTCCACTAAAGATCCAAAAATTGACCAGGGGTGAAATGGTTGAACGCCAACTCAAAGGCCTTTATTATAATTGTGATGACAAATATTTCTCGGGCCACAAGTGTAAGGAACAAAAGTTTTTTATGGCCATCTCAAAGGATATTTCGGAAGATGATGTTGAAAATCCCCTTGTGTCTGAGTCACCTGAAACCACTGACATAACCCCTCCCTCGAATCCTCTCGAAGTAGAACCAGTCATTTCCCTAAACGCTCTCACTGGCTTCTCTGCTCCCCAAACCCTCAAGCTCATTGGTTACATCAAGCAGAGGAAGGTCATCATTCTGGTTGATAGTGGAAGCACCCATAATTTTGTTCATCGTTGCATTGCCCAAGAAACTCATTGCTACATCCATGTTGTCAATAATTTCCAAATCATGATTGCCAATGGTGGCTCCATAAAATGTGGAAGGCGTTGTGGAAATGTGCGTCTCCAAATTGGTGACTACCACCTCAAATATCATATGTTTGCTATCGACATGAGCGGTTGTGACATTGTGTTGGGTGCAGACTGGCTAAAGACTTTGGGTCTCATTCTCATGGATTTTAAGGAATGAACCATGCAATTCGACTAGGAGGGCCAACAATATAAGTTCCAAGGCATCACCATCGGTTCACCTGAGATAATTAGTTCCCATGGAATGGAAAAGCTACTCAAAAAATGTCATTCTGGTGTTATTTCCCAACTCCATGCCATAGAAGCAACAAAGACACCCTCGGTGTCGCAAGACCTCCAATCCATCCTTTCTAAACATCAAGTGGTCTTTTCCACTCCCCAAGGACTCCCTCCTTCTCATGGTGTTCATGATCATTCTATTCCCCTTGTACTAGGATGCCTTCCTCCCAATATCCGTCTGTATCGTCACCTCTTTTCCCAAAAAAATGAAATTGAGAAAATGGTCCAGGAACTCCTTAACGCAAGCATTATCCACCCTAGTACGAGCCCTTTTTCTTCTCCTGTGGTCATGGTCCTGAAGAAAGAAGGTTCTTGGTGAATGTGTCCTGACTTTCGTGCCCTCAACAAACTTACTATTAAAGACAAATTTCTCATCCTTGTCATTGATGACCTCTTGGATGAATTGAGTGGTGCCTAGTTCTTTACTAAACCTGATATTTATTCTGGCTACCACCAGATACGTATGAAAGAGGTAGACATTCCCAATACTACCTTTAGAACTGATGAGGGCCACTATGATTTTTTTTTCATGCCCTTTGGCTTGTGTAATGCCCCCTCCACCTTCCAAAGCCTCATGAATCATGTCTTTCATCCTTCTCGTGGTGTTCATGATCATTCCATTCCCCTTGTACCAGGAAGTCGAGTACTTGGGTCATCTATTTGGCAAGGACGGCATCAGGGTGGACCTTAAAAAGATTGAAGCTATGCAAGACTGGCCTCACCCAAAGACTCTTAAAATCTTGCGTGGATTTCTGGGCTTAATAGGTTATTATTGCAAATTTGTTAAGAATTATGGAAAGATTGCAGCACCTCTCACTGCACTCTTAAAAAAGAACTCTTTCACTTGGACTCCAGCTGTGGCTCAAGCTTTTCAAACCTTGAAGATGGCCATGTGCACCACTCCAATCCCGACCCTTCCTGATTTCACAAAGAACTTTTTCTTGGAATGTGATGCTTCAGGGAAAGGAATTGGTGATGTCCTTATGCAAGAGAGTCTTCATTTGTCATTTACCAACAAGCAATTGTTTGAAAGAAATCTAAGCAAATCAATCTATGAAAAGGAAATGTTGGCTTCCAAATTAAGACAGACCATCAAGGCCTCAAGTATTTTATGGAACAATGCATTTCCTTCCCGGAGCAACAAAAATGGGTGACCAAGCTTTTTGGATATGATTATGAGATCATTTACAAAAAAGGCAAAGACAATGTGGTTGCGGATGCACTTTCCCGAAAGTATGAAGATGATAGATCCATTTTTTCTCTTTCCTTCATTGTACTAGATTGGCTCCAAGCCGTCCGCCAGGAATGGCTACACGATCCCAAAAGTTCATAACTGATCCAACAATTGCAGTCCAATGCTCCAGCTTCCCTAGGGTACTCTTGGCTCCATGATGAGCTTCGATACAAAGGTTGTTTGTATTTACGTAAACAATCCAAACTTAAATCCATTGTACTTTCTGAGCTTCATGCTACACCCACAGCTAGGCACTCCGGGTTTACCAAAACCTATGACAGGGTCAAACGCTCTTTTTTCTAGGATGGCATGAAACAAGACATTTGTAATTTTGTAGCTGAATGTGATGTGTGTCAATGCAACAAGGGCGAAACAGTCAAATCTCCAGGCACACTACAATCGCTTTCGATTCCACCTGCTATTTGGAGGCATATATCTATGGATTTTATTACAGGCTTACCCAAATCGAGAAATAAATTATTCATCATGGTGGTTGTTGATCGCCTTTCCAAGTATGCTCATTTATATGCTCTTCAACACCCATTTACAACATCCACGGTGGCTCAACTTTTCATGGATCAAGTCTTCAAGCTTCATGGCATGCTGCATTCTATTGTTTTTGATCGTGACCCAACTTTCACCAGCGATTTTTGGCAAGAACTGTTCAAGCTACAAGGCACCCAATTGCATCTCAGCAAAGCTTATCATCCCCAGACTGATGGTCAAATGGAAGTTGTCAATAAGTGTTTGGAAACATATTTGAGGTGTTTTACCTCGGAAAAGAAAAATCAGTGGGCTCAATGGTCACCCCTAGTTGAATGGTGGTACAACACTTCATACCACACAGCTACACACATGACTCATTTTGAAGCGGTATATGGACAAAAGCCACCTTCAGTTCTCTCATACTTACCTGGTGTCTCGAAGGTCCAGGCGGTTGACCAAACGCTTACAGTTCGAGAGGCTATTCTCCGTACCCTCAAAGAGAATTTGGTCATGGCACAGAATCGCATGAAGCAACAAGCAGATCAAGGTCACTCCGAACGTCAATTTGCAGAAGGAGATCAAGTGTTTCTTCGACTGCAACCTTACAAGAAAAATTCCCTCAAGGTCGAACATTATCAGAAGCTAGCGCCCAAATTTTATGGTCCTTATATCGTTCTCAAGCATGTAAGATAGGTGGCCTATCAATTAGCTTTGCCCAATCATTCTAAGCTACATCTTATTTTTCATGTTTCATGCTTAAAGAAGGTGATTGGAACTAAGTGTCAAATTCAAACCAACCTTCCCGAGTTAGCTGAAGAAGGATCCATTTGGCTACAGCCACAAGCAATTTTGGAGCAGTGTGAGCGTCGCCTGCATCAGAGAACCATCAAGGAAGTGTTAGTCTAGTGGAAAGATACAACTCCAGTAGATGCCACTTGGAAACCAACTACCATTCTGCAGCAATTTCCACATCTCAAGCCTTGAGGACAAGGTTGTTTTTAAGGGGGCGGACTTGTTAAGGTCCTAACCCGCACATTGGTAGAACAATATATTCGGATGTAATAAAAGTCAATATTAATAAAGCCTTTTAATAAAATAGAATAGGTCGAATGTAAGAAGATCTAATAGAAGCTTCCACTTTTAGAAGGATCTTCCTCTAGATGTTTCTTTTGACAGACATATTTAGTATAAATAGGAGTCGAGGGTATGAGAACCCTAGCTTGGATATTATTGTAATAGAGCTCTGCTCAACTAGAGGTTTCCCCCTCGAAGAGGCCTGTGAACATTGCTTTCAAAATCAAAGTGTTATTTATGTTGTTATTCTTATATCATTTCAGTGCTATTGTGGTGATTGTTCTGGTTATATTGTTGTTATTCTGCCATTTCTAGCATTTTATTTCTGTTTTGCATACTTTTTATATCTGGTATATTACACTTCTTCGATGTATGATTGAGGTGCATGCATCCTTACAAGCCATTGTTGTTTCTCAAGAATGGAATGCATGGTCCCAGTCTAAATCAGCTCAAGCCAAGAAGATAAGAGATGTGCTTCTTGATGAATATTAGTGGTCTGAGTGTAGATATGTGGTTTATTTCACAACTCCAATTGTGGAGTTGATTAGGTATGCATATTTTGATTCCCCTACTCTTGGGGAAATATATGAATGTATGGGTAGCATGGTGGGCAAGTTAAGGCACATAATTCATCAGAGAAACCCCTCTTTGGAGTTTTTCCAAGAAATCCACAATATAATAGACAAGAGATGGCTCAAACTCAATACCACTCTTCATGTGGCTGCATATGCCATTAATCCAAAGTGGTATATGGAGAGACCAAATAGAGTTATACCAATTGATGATGAATGGGTAAAGAATGGATTTCTTGATGCCATAAGCAAGATATATACTCATGATGAAGTAAGTGTGATACAAACACAATTTATTGATTTTGGTACCTTAAGCCCCCCTACATTCACTCGGGATGCAAAGCAGGACATCAATATTTATGCACAAAATAATCCCATTGGATGGTGGAGAATGTATTGGGGGGGGGAGTTCAAGAGCTTCGACAACTTGCCTCGCACTTGCTATCTCAAGTTGCTAGTTCCTCTACAGCAGAAAGGAATTGGTCCACCTATAGTTTCATCCACTCTATTAAGATGAATAGGCTTACCTCAAATAGAGCAGAGAAATTGGTTTATGTGCATAGTAGTCTTCGACTTTGTTCAAGGAAGCTACCTGAGTATTTAAAAGGCCCGACAGCACGATGGGATGTGAATGTTGAAGATCCTACTCAGATTGATGATGATGAGGATAATCCTTCACCAAATGCAGACTTGGTTGGCATACCCTTAGATCACATTGCATTTAATCTTGGTGATGATGATGATGATGGTGGTGATGGATTTGCAGTGCCTAGTGAAGCTCAAGCTTATATGGATAGCCTTGCACTTGAAGATCACACTTTATGATAACCTTCATTGTTAATTATATATTCTGAGCCTTCGTTTTTAGGCATTTTTGGACTATGCTTTACTTTGATCATTTTTCCAACTTTTGAAATATGTATTACTTTGGGCATTTTGCTCATTTTTGAACTATCTATTACTTTGGACATTTTACCAATATGAATATCAATATGATGTGGGTGCTTTTGTTTCGTAAATTAAAATACAAAATATAATATTTTCAATAATTTAAAAGCATAAATATTTATCTTTAATATTTATGGTTTAAGTGTCAAATTTCTCTTCAAAATTTATAAATTATTAATTATTTTATTTAATTATTAATTTATTTTTCATATTTTAAATTTTAAAAATTTTAAATTTTAATATATATTAAAATTTAATATTATATTATACAGTTTGAGTGGGCCTAATGGTTAAGAAAATGTATTTCTTCTTAAGAGGTCACAGGTTCAAATTCGCTCTCAACTTGATCCTTCCTATAAATTTAAAAGAAACTTTTAGAGTATCCGATACTGTTACCCACATTTCCAACATCCCGTTCTAAAAACTCGTGCAGTCAATGAAGGAGGGCACACCTCCATAAACCAAAAAGAGAACAAGAAACCATGTAACTAAGCTCTACGCAGGTCCAGGGTTCGATTGGAGGGAATGAAAATAACCCAGTCCAAGGGAAATACAGGTTCTGGAGACCCACAACGGAATTAAGCACAAGCCCCATTTTCAAAGTCAACAATTGCATAGATATTGTTCTGTTCCTCCGGAAGAGAAGATGTTGTTGTGAAATAGGTGAAAACTCACGATAGGCCATCAAGTGAATCTCAATTTTTCTAATCATTATACATGATTTCAGCTAACCCCGATATACTGAGACCTTCTGGAATTCCACTGATAATTACAATTGTAGCATTTGAGAGGTGTTGGTGTAAGGGCTGACGGATACACAGGCCTGACGGTGAAACAACTTCAAGAACTTAGAAAATCCTAAGAATGATCGAAAAAATTGAAAGGGAATAAATGGGAAAGAAAAGTGGTCGACC